>OZ023312.1:56232666-56337859 GCA_964007375.1 Ophion obscuratus
CCCCCCCCCCCCTCCCCCCCTGTACACACGAAAAAGTAATGTAAATATTCCATTACTCATTACTTTATATTTTTTTTAATATAAAAGAATTCCATTCCTCATTACATTACATTTTGCAATGGAATAAAATGTTTCACATCACAAAATATAATGTAATGAGAAATGGAATTTTTTACATTACAAAATCCAATATAATGGGTAATGAAATTCCTTTACATTACAAAATCCAATGTATTGAGTAATGGAAATTTTTTACATTACAAAATCCAATGTAATGAGTAATGGAAATTTTTTTACATTGCAAAATATAAAGTAATTGGTAATGGAAAAAACGGTAATGCATTACAAAAAGTAATGCATTATTTGCAACCCCGATCTGCATTACAAATTGAACTACGCGGAACCGTTTTCGGATTTTATAGGTAATCTAATGGGCACCGTAGATACGTACAAAACCCGATAGAATCATATATTTCAAAAAGTCGTCAATCCTATCGGGATTCATAAGCGTTTCCGAGGACAAAAACACATCATTTTCCGATAGTATTTCTTTTTTTAATGGTTTTGTATCGGTTCTTTGCAACAGGGTTCAACGGTATTTTGAAGGCAGAACCATATGGAAAAGATATTGTTGTTGTGTAAAAAAAGAGTGTGTTGGACACTTTGAAAAGAGGATGGGGACTCGGCTCCGAAATGCAAAAAAATCTAATAAAGGCATTGGTGGGAAAGGTGCAGGAAAACTCACTGATAAATTGATTGGTGAGATGACAACGTATTATGGATTAGCTATTCGGAGACATCCAGATTCTATCGAGGAAATGAGAAAGGAAATTTGGGCAACATTCTTTCACAAGATTTCCACAGACAGCAATTCACAGCATCAAAATTGTCCTGCAGACGAATCTAGTTGGTGCAAATGGCGCAGAGCTGAGTTTCTCGGAGAGGCTGAGCAATTCAAACACAATAAACCGCGCTTTCTGAAGCAGTTCAAAAAGTTATAACGCCAATTTATGAGGATTTATCCAAAGAAAAATTGTTAAACAGATGCCTGGGAGCGGAAACTCAAAATAATAACGAGTCGCTCAATTCGTTAATCTGGACTTTTGCTCCGAAGCACCTCCATTCTGGGCCAAAAGTGGTTGAAATCGCCACGTTTCTCGCTGTCATAATCTTCAACGAAGGATTCAAATCTATCCTGAAGACCTTGGAAACCATGGGAGTGAAAATCGGCCCACAAGCTAAAGGATGTGTTCAACAGCGTGATAGCTCCGCGATCGACCGTTCAGGAAGGCGCACCAGTGATGTTGTAAAACAGGCCCGAATCGCGAAAAAGGAAGATGGAGCAGCTCTGCGTGACTTCCAAGAAGAAGAGGAAGGCCTATTGTATGGTCCAGGCATAGCAGATTAACGGTGAGATGAAATTTTTAGTATAAATCACATGCGCGAACTTTCAAACGCGTTTTTCTCGAAACACCATTTTGCGAAACGGTGACCACGATATTTCGAAAACTACTGCATCGATCTTGTTCAAATTTATACAGCATCTTTAATATGTTATAAGCCAGCTATTGAACTAGGATTATCATGATTGCTTCGATAGTTTTTTTGTACGAGCGAAAAACTTAAGAAAAAATGAGTAAAAAATAGAATGTCATTTTCAAAAGGGTATAAAAAAGTCAATTTTTGTAATTTAGAATTCACTTTAGTTCAATCGCTAGTCTTAAGTATGAAGATTAAAATGCCGTTTGGTTTTTTGATTTCAGATAAGCAGAATAGCCGCAATCTTGGTGACCGTCAAGCACCTCTTTTACTTGATGTCTTCCTGTCGGCCACTATAACTTTAATTCTATTATCTATTTTGACTTTAAAAAATTTGTAAAGCTTATTTAAATGTTAATAAAGATTATGCAAAAACAATGAGATTGATTTTTTCGATGCTTTGCCCGTAAAAAATTATTGAAAAAGCCGTAAAAAAATAGTCGAAAAACTAGAGGACCGCCTTAAATATTTTAAAAAAATGCCTTTTCCTCACCAGCACGTTATTTTTTACGAGGTAATGAGTCACAATATTTTGCAGGAGCAGTTTTTTCACTTTATACACACTTTATACACGCGCGAAAGAAATACACCGCGAATAAAGACGTATAAAACGGAAATAAAACTCACAGCTCACTTCGTTGTATGACCAACGCGAAACTATACAGCGGTATCTTTGGAACAAGAGCGCTCCCGTGGCTGAATTTCAAACTAGGAAATATCATCGCTTTTACATGTCACTTTTTCACCCATTCCGCCACATGCGTTCGGACTCCTTTACTCTAGTCTCCATGGTGCATACATTGGTGTAGCCACGGTCACGGTCTTACATACAGGTCTTGAAATAGGGATGGGCAAAAAATATCGACATATCAAAATATCGATATTTTTTCAGAAAAATATCGATATTGATTGTCGATATTTTAAACGTCGATATATCAAATATCGATATTTATTTTTGTTTATCAAAAGCGATATTTTGATTTAAAACACAATCCCATATCCATTGAGGCATACGCATTGCGTTGGAATTTTTCTTTCAATCTATGGTTCGATATAATGTATCTGATGCAGTGTTGCCAACTGAGAGGTTATTCCACTAAATCTACTAGTACACTTTTCTGTGCCGGGATTCGCTAGAGTTTTCGCGACAGTTTTCGTTATCGTTAGCTAGCGACAGCCAATCGAATGTACCGTCACACAAGAAAGGGAGCCTCTTATTGGCTGTCGCTAGCTAACGCTCACGAAAACTATCGTTACCGAGGTACGTAATCTCGCTACTGATGGCTGTTGGTTTTTTCGTGGCGAATAATTCGTCTAGAGAAAACGATTATGTTGATTTTTTTATTAAGAAATTATGTTGTTTTGTATTTTTGTTGATATAACTACCTGTTATTAGAAGTGGTTAAATAATAAATAGTACTATCCTTATTATTTTCAACCAAATAATGATCAATGACTTCATTTCCAGAAAATGTAGCCATACTTTTACATACATACATATATTTCAATCGTACGACGAATATTATACATTAAAATTAGATTTATGAAACTTGTAGTGGTTACAGAAAGATTTTTAGTGGTTTTCTGGTGATACTAAAAGTCACATTTAGCGCGTAGCCAGTCGAACAGTTGGCTACGCTGGTCTGAATGATAGTGTCCACGCCTAGAGTAACAGTTGGTAACTCTAGTCTGATATGATATACACGTAATGTGACCGCTACCGTTTTCTTCTTTCGAAGTTCTAAAAACAGTGTTTGGTTACGCCCCGATTTTGTTGTTGGTTATTCCAAAATAACCATGTCTGCTGTCTGGAATTTCTTTAAAAAAAAAGGCGACTCTGAACCTGTGTCCTGCAACTTGTGTGGCAAAACCTATAAAACCTGCGGAAATACGACCAATTTGGCTACTCATCTCAAAATTAAGCATCATTTCGCCTATTTGCAATTGGCGAAAATAGCAAAATCCGTGTTGCCATTACCAACTCTCTTAACATCAACAAATACACAACCGGCTTCAGCTGAAGACAATGTCGATTCAATTCCAGTATCTTCAAATATTTCAATGATGGATCGTTCTAGGGTTGATGATGTAAGTATTACACGTGCATGATGATGATACGAAAGTATTATTAGGTTATTTATAAATAATGTGTAGACTATGAACTGACCATTCTTCCTTGATTTTTTATTTTAGGTTGCGTCGTGTAGTAATAATGATGCTGAACAAATCACAGCCAATTCTGAGGTAGCGATTTCTGCTCAAGAAACTTTTGGTACAAAAAAACGAAAGCAACCGACCCTGATAGGTTGTTTGGAGATAAGTACAAGCTATGAAGGTACGGTCAAAGTTTTTGCGATTGAAGTATGGATTTGTCGATAATATTTTACTTTTATACGTAATTATTTCTAGTATTCTGTTATTGGCTTGGGGTTCTATGAAAATTAATAAATCATAGAGTGCAATATTAAATTTTAGTAATGCCCTTACTAATAGAAGTGAAAATATAAATAGTTTTAATATCACTAATTTATTCAATTTTTTCTAAACTTTGTTATTTAATAATAATTTTAAGTAAGTACTTATAAGCAGATTTTTTTAATTTTAGAAGGTGGTCAAAAGCATTGGGACATTACACAAGGCCTCATCTATATGATCTGTAAGGATAATTTACCCTTCTCATGCATGGACAAAGTTGGTATGAAAAGATTCGGGCGCGCGGCATGCCCTCTCTATAAGCTCCCATCTAGCAAAAAGGTTTTCAACTTCTATTTTCATGATTTCATTAAAACTATGTGCACATCATTTTCGTTATTTTTTAATGTACTATAGAAAATATACCACTGTGCTAGAACTGATACTTGTATATATTTCCAATATCTAGGTAACACAGTTAGTAGAGAGAAGATATAGCACAACGAAGTCCGTTCTTAACAAAACCCTTAATGAAGCGAAGTTCGTCTCTTTTACAAGTGACATACTGACTCTTACCAATTCAACAAGGAGTTTCTTAGTATTGACGATTCACTTGCTTCACAACGTAGGTGGATCGTTTGGACTTCAAAACATAAGTCTATCAGCGCAAAGACTGTCTCAGTTATGTTTTTTTACATAAACAGATACTCTCTCAATAATTAGATTAACTGAATCCAGCTCAATATCAATAAATAGCAGTTTTTAGACTATAATTATATTAAATATTTTCACATGATAGGTATTATTTTTCAGGCACATACAGGACAGTACATCAAAGGATGCTGGGACGAAATTTGTGAAGAGTTTGACATAGACAAAAACAAAATCGTATCTGTTACTACCGATGGCGGTGCAAACATAGTGGCAGCGGGACGATTATTTTTAGGAGATGAGAAAAGAATTCCTTGTATGGCGCATCTACTGAATCTAATAGTCGATGGAGTATTAAGGGACAACACCACTGTGACGGCGTCAAAAAATCGATTTTTTGAAAACCATGTAGAAAAATCTAAAATACATTTAAGATTAAGATGCCGTTGGACCCAGGTCGAAAAAATAATTATTTTCGGAGATATTGAATATTTTGTGGAGCGGTGGAACGCTCCGTGACGCTCGGGGTCCCGCGTAGCTGCGCGCCTCAGGGTCGGCAGGTATACCGGGCCTTTCCCAGGTTCTGCGGGTCTTTCCCAGGTATTCTTTTGTCTCCCTTCACAAAAACCGGCTATTGTTATAAATGTAGTTTCGAAAAAAAGCCATAGGTGGCGATAATTGAAAAATTTTCAAGTCGTCAATCGTCTATCGTCGATATTGCAGCTGATATCGCGATATTATTATTCAATGATGGCCTGAGAAGCCTCATGAAAGTTTTGGAGACGTTGGTGATAACTATCGGCCCAAATTGTTTCAATTTTTGCGTTGAAACCGACGCAGCGCGGATCGAGCTGGCGGAGCGCTCGCTCGCAGACGCTGCAAAAGAGGCAAGAAGAGCCTCTACAAGTTCGAGAAAAGATGCTAGGGACAATGATTTGCTTCTTGAAGGCCAGCTATATGGTGCCGGCATCACTGATTAAAGGTAAAAAAATTGTTTTCCAATTTATCGCATAAATTAACAAACCTAAAACTTTGAACGCGTTTTTCTCAAAACCACTTTTTTGAGTGCGGCACGCAGCAGAACTCGAGCAATTTTTATCCGATCGACTTCAAATTTGGACTGCGTCAATAAAACTAGATTATCTAAAGAAGTACATAGGATTTTTTCGATATCTCAATAATAAAAACAGTTATAGCCTATTTTCGACGAGAAATTTTGCTCGAAAATCGTCCTTTCATTTCAAAAGCGTGCCTATTTTTTAAAAATAAATATTTTTTCAAATCCCTATGTATTTCTCTTCAAAATATCACATTATCAACGAAAACACTCGGTTTTTTTTTTCAGATCAACTTTGAAGAGAGTTCTGCTGTGTGCCGCGAACCACTGCAGAGGCAACAGTACCTGACGCGGGAGCTTCCCCAGCGTCACCATGGGGCGTGAAAAATTTGAAATTTTTTTTTTATCTATCTTCAATAAACAACGAACAAAACAAAAAAAAATTCGAATATCTCTTTTTTTCCCATAAAAAAAAATTCTCGAAAAATGGCAAAAAACAGGGGGTCACAGTGGTGTTGTCCCTTAAAAGAAAATCAGATGTTTTCAGCTCTTGCAGACCACGTCAAGAGCATTGTGACGTATTTTAAGCAATCGGATAATGCTATGGACCTATTAAGAGACGAGCAAGAAGCATCCGAAAACAAAGAAGGAGAAGTTTTGAATTTGACTCAAGCTGTCAACACAAGATGGAACTCCTGCTTTGACATGTTAGAAAGATTTATTAAATTATCAGCAGTTATAGCAAAAGTCTTGGCTACAAGAAGTCAGTCGAACCGAAATACGCCCGACATGGTTGTTGCCCTTCTTCGTCCTTTCAAACAAGCCACTAAAGAGATTAGTGGTGCAAACTATGTGACTGCTAGCTTCGTCATTCCTATTACCAATTTACTTCGACAAGAAATGGAACAAGCAACCCCTTCAACCAATTTAGGAGTGTCGGTGAAAAATTCTTTACTCAAAGGAATCTCAGATAGACTAGCTCTTTTAGAACGAAACACTTTTCTTGCAATAGCTACCATATTGAACCCCCGGTTCAAGCGTATCCATTTTGATTCACCACTTGCCGTGTCAGCTGCAATATCAAAAATAAGCAATGCAATTCGCTCAGAACATAGGCGAAGAGGTCAACTTTCTCCTGAACTCAGAGCTACACATATAGCACAGGAAGACTCTGACGGTTTTTCAATTTGGTTCAGGCACGAAAAAATCTTATCCCAAAGCTCAATTACTGAAGAAATTCCAAGCTCTGGCTCCGTGCCTAATGAGCTCAAGCAATACCTGGATCAACCACATTTAGGACGAAAATCTGATCCTGTAAAGTTCTGGGTCAATAGCCGGCATTTTACGCCTGTTTTGTCGGAAGTCGCACAAAAATATATCATATGCCAAGCCTTTTCAGTATCTTCCGAAAAAGTGGCTTCCACAATCAACTTACTGGTACCGGATAACAGAAGTAGGCTGACAGGGGAACATGTGAAGCAAAGAGTTCTCCTAATGTATATATCTGACGAATATTGGTTGGAATAATTTTGTACGTTGACTTACACTATTTCAAATAAATGTCGTTTTAATGAGTTGTGCGTCTTTTATTTATTTTTGCTTGAAAGTAAAACTTGGTTGTAAATATTAGTTGATATTTTCGTATATTTGATCAACATTTTTTAAATAACTACCAATATTGGAAATATCGACCAATATATCAATATATCGATATTTTCGGCGCGATAATATCGATACTTTTTGTCGATATCGATACGATATATATCGATATTTTTTAACACGTTGCCCATCCCTATTTTGAAACTCGCTCAAAATTTCAGTGGTGGGGGATTGCCTCTTATTGAAGCACCGACTGTTTCAACTCGTGACCACGAAGATCGCTGCTATAGAGTGATGCAGGCTGTGTGAGAGAGACGGAAATAGATTTCAAAAGTAAACAAAACCCAAACATAACCGCTGATTCACTCGACCACCCGCGACGTGCTCTACTTGTAAACTTGTAAAAACGGTGATTTTGAAAAAAAATCTATGTTTTTAAAGACAAAACCTGCAACTTATGGAATGATTGAAATTATTTTTTTTCGCGTTGGAGCCGGGAACCTGAAAAAAATGAAAAATTATTGGGATCATTAAAATAAATACTTTCCAGGCTGGAAAACATAAAACAAAGTTAGTGAATTATTTAAATTTATCCTCCTCGAGAGTCCTTCGCTTAAAGGGCGGAAAAGAGGTGTTTTTTTAAATTTACCAACGCAAACCGTTTCCGAAACTTCAAAGTAGAGATTATTGAAAATGTTTCTTGGGACATGCATTAAAATTTGTCAAAGAGGAAATAAAGAATTGCAAAAGACGCACTGTTTCTTAAGTATTTGTTTCATTTTCCAGAAACACATCCTGCAAGTGTTTCGGTCTGGAATAGTTGCCACTTATTTTCCGACCAATTAAAACAACGCGTAAAGCCTATTTGTTTTATGAAAGCTAAAACATGTTTTTAAAAAAACCAAGCGCACAGGGATCGAACCGCTGAAAGCAGCATTACGAAGCTTGCACCGAACCCCTCGACCAACACGAGCTCACATTGACACCTATATAAAAAAAAAAATATTCATTGTACCCACTTGGATAACTATAGACTTTTGGTTTTTTTCAGGTTTACGATAAAGTTACTTTTATCGAAGCGTGTTTTTTTCCCGAGTTCTAGTAATACTAGAACTCGGGAAAAAAACACGCTTCGAGTTCCCAGACCACGCGCCGATCAGCTTGCTGCAGGGTACACTGTTGCTATGCCGTTACAAATGATTGGGCCCGAGTTCGGTGTGGGGAATCGGCATGATGTGATTAAAAATGAGCCTCAACACGGAGCACACAACACATCGAAATCAAATTCTTTTATTATTTGTGCGCATGCGTTAAGTTTGGACTATTATAATTATTTGAGACGTTATCGTCAGGAGAGCTGTTAGTGGTACAATCTGGAACTATTGAAGGCCGGACTTTTTAAGACGCTGGAACTACGTATTGGCCTATGCTGTGTCCACTCCTTCTCTCTAGTCTCTCTGGCTCCAAGTCTTTCGGCACCCGAAACACTGAGCAGAGATTAGTAGGGAGATGTACACAGCTCCCCCAGAGATTAGTAGGGAGATGTACAACGCTGCCCTTTTCGGCGTGCCTCGCAAATGGCGCTAAATCGCGGCGGCGAGTTCGGGAATATGATTTTGTGTGCATCGCCTCTGTCGAGGTTGCAGATTCCCTTGTAGACGTGCGAGTCGTGAGCACCGCTCAAGTCGATATCGCAGTCAGCGTGCACACGAATGGGTAGCTCTGTAGGGGAAAAGTCTCTGCCCCTCGCTCGCTCGACAGGCGAACGGAGCGAGGATTTCCGTCCGATCGAGCTCGACATATGTGTGGCCGTACTGCGGATTGGAATATGCACTAAAGGAATTTCAAAGAGAAAAACATGTATCGAGAAAATTGTTTTCTCTCGGTTGGCCGTTTATGCCGAGAATGCGTGTTAAAAAAATTAACGACGAATCGCGTTGAAAAATAAAACGCCGAAATGACCGTGGAAGGTTCAAAAAGAAATCTTGAGCCTTTGCCGCGGTCGTAACGGCGTTTTTTTCAACAGTAAACATTATGAATAAGCGTGTATCATAAATGTTTTTCTATCCACAATGAGCGTCGTGGCTGAGTTGGCAGCGTGACGGATTGACGATGCTTGCGGTCCGGGTTCGATCCCTGGCTAATCGACTTTTTTTAATCTATTTTTTTTTCTTCATTTTATATTCAAAAAATTTCGAACTTACTCTCGCTTTAGCTATTCTCGCCTGTCCAGGCATTATTTATGATATTTAATTCATATATGTTTAATTTAAAAAAAGACATTGGCTACCGTTTATCGAACCCGCGTTGTCTGCATTGAGAGCCTGCACACTGATATATCAACTGCGAGGCTCTTGTGACTGCAAACCTGCCTTACGTATACACACTTATCCAACCTTAAAAAAAACGCTGCATACCAATTGCATATTGTTTTTATGACCCCAAAGTATTATTGAAGACAAATGAAAACGATTTTTCCAAATTTCTAAAGTGGTGTTATCCCTTGAAGAAAAGAAATTAATTTTTTGATCGTTGTAAATGTATATCCCCTCTTAAAGACTTTAAGGCGTCTGGCCAACTTGGCCGATCGAAAAATTGGTATATTTAAAAAAAAATAATAAATTCAAAAGTATGGGTCGGAATATTTGTATTTTTGTACACGTCAGAAAGGGTTTTAAGAATAACGTTAATAAATTTCCGTTCAAAATATTAAAAAATGGCGCCGTTATGCACATTGCCGAGGAAGCCATCAGCACGATACGCGCGGTCGTTGTCCTAGCTGTTACCCGATCATGTCACATCTGCAAAAAAATCAGCTCATTCGCGAGTATTGTCACTACAATGTAGCGTAGCGGTTTTTTTTCGACAATTACAAAAATTATGGTGAGCCGAAGAAAAAAAATTGTATTTTTCACCGAAATTATGGCTCACTATAATTTTTTTAATGGTCGAAAAAAACCGCTACGTTACCTTATAGCGATACTACTCACGAATAAGCTGATTTTTTTTTTCAGATGTGACATGACCGGGTAAAAGCTGGGACAACGACCGCGCCTTTCGTGCGGAGGGCCTCCGCGGCAATGTGCACAACGGCGCCATTTTTAAATATTTTTAACGGAAATTTATTAACGTTATTCTTAAAGCCCTTTCTGACGTTATGCAAAAAAATAAAAATATTCCGGCCCATACTTTCGAGTTTATTATTTTTTTTAATATACCCATTTTTCGATCGGCCAAGGTGGCCAGACGCCTTTAAAGAATCTCGTACGTATTAGCGAAAACCGGCAGAAAATTATGAGGCAACTCGTCCACTTCTTTGATGTTCGCTATTTTGGACCATCGCTCGTTTGCCTATCTGAGGTCTACACTTTCGAAGTTTGTATCCTCGATATATATGTCTTTTTCCTATAGATGGTATTACCAATATTAGATACTCACGTCTTTCCATTTCGGAGATATGGATTTTCAAGATTGTTTGAATCTGTACTTGTATGACTCAAACTGCAGACAATCTGAATACACGTTCTCGAATAAATGAGCTCTCGAATAAATAATCCTTTGGTGTAATAGTTATTCAATTTCGTCATCGGTCGAAGGATAACGTTTCGAATAATTTACAGTTCGTTATATTGAGTTTATAATTCTGTCATTTCGAAATCTTTGTCGTTGTGAAATGTGAAATGTGAAATGTGTTGTAAAAAATGCCGAAACACACTTATCCAATGTGAAATGTGTTTTGAAAAAAATGCCGATCGAGAAAGACTCAAAGTTCTCTTCGAGCCATTCTCAATCGTTTCGGCACTTTTCTTCAACAATTTTTTAAATTCTTTTTCTAAGGGAAAAAGTAAAAACTCATTTACGTATTGGGGGAAACATTAATTTTTTTGTCATATTTTTCAATACTGTTAGCACCAAAATTTGGAACGCCCGCTCGTTTTGAGCAACTTCAACATGCGTCCGGCGGGGCGAACGACTGATACTGACTGGTTCGGTCGCGTCGACGATACCCGCGGCGTCCTTGCTGCGGCCGCTCCCCTCGCTCGTGCCGCTGTTCTTTCGATGGCCTGCCCTTCTCGCGCCCTTGGGCTCCAACGGGTGCCTCTTGCCGCTGTGGCTGCTGCTGACGACCACTTTTCTTTTTGTTGCGACGCCAAAATTTCTTCTTTGTAACTGTAAAAAATAAATAATAAAATGTACAAATAAAATACACTACTCACACAAATTAAGGGATATTTAAAAAATTCCAAATTTTTGGCTGATTTTCAACAAGGGATAACTCGGAGAAAAATGGTCGTACAAAAAATTTAAAAAAAAAGGAAATTATAGCTTCAAGTATCTAGTTTTCAGATCTGGACTGTAAAATTTGTTAGCGTGGGCGGTTTTCTTGTAATCATCCGAAAACCAACGAATTTTTTTTTACAAATTTTTGCTCGTCTTTAAAATAGTCAGTCGACTTCAAATAATTTTTTTTATCATACGACTATAAAAGTCTTTTAGACAATTTAATCAGCTTTAATTTAACCATTTAAGGAGCTCCGTACAATGATTTGGCGCGGAGTAATCGTCGATCAAAGCAAAAAAGTCCATTTCAACTTTGACAATCAATTACTCGAGAACTAATCATCGTACAGAAAATAAAATGTTTTATCAACAGCCCCTAATTCCTGTTGCATGTCATAGAGCATGTTTGTAGTTTCCAAAACCCTACATTTATTTTCTGTACGATCATTAGGTCAAAGTAATTGATTGTCAAAGTTAAAATAGACTTTTTTGCTTTGATCGACGATTACTCCGCTCCAAATCATCGTACGGAGCTCGTTAAAAGGTCAAATTAAAGCTGATTAAATTGTCTAAAAGACTTTTATAGTCGTATGATAAAAAAAATTATTTGAAGTCGATAAACCATTTTATAGACGAGCCAAAATTTAGAAAAAAAATTCGTTCGTTTTCGGATGATTAAAAGAAAACCACCCACGCTAAAAAAATGTACAGTCCAGATCTGAAAACTAGATACTTGAAGCTATAATTTCCTTTTTTTATTTTCTGCACGACCATTTTTCTCCGAGTTATCCCTTGTTGAAAATCAGCCAAAAATTGGGAATTTTTCAAATATCCCTTAATTTGTGTGAGTAACCCAGATAGACCCAGATAGACAGTCGTGATCATCACGCCGTGCATACAATTGATGAAGCAAATGTTACAGCATATTGGCTACATGTAATGATGCAAACCCGTGAACTCAATTAGTATAGTGAATGTACAAAGCATTTTGGTCTCAATATGTCGTTTACAAATGCATCGTACGTTTAAAGCATGTTGAACTCATATCGTTGTGCTCAAGTGTCCACAATTAATATCTGCTCATTTTACGTCATATGGAAGTCATCCAATGACTGTGTTGATGAATTCACTGGGTTAGCACTGGTAGTAGACATGCCATGCAAGCAATATGACAGCGATATGCATGTTTCTCAGTGATACATCCTATGACGACGACATGCATGTTTCTAAGTGATACATTCGTTGAGGGTAATATGACGGCGATATGTATATTTTGTCAGTGATACATCCCAGGAGCACAATATGATGGCGATATGCATGTTTCTCAGTTATACATTCCATGACGGCAATATGCATGTTTTCAGTGATACATTCGGTGAGCGCAATATGACGGCGATATGCATATTTCTCAGTGATACATCCCATGAGCGCAATATGACAGCGATATGCGTGTTTCTGTGATACATCCTATGACGGCGATATGCATATTTCTAACAAGGAGAAGGCAGAGCCTGGATGTCGCGAATCGGGTTCTCCTTTCGCGTGGTGAAAGTTGAAGACCTCCGAATTAACGGCGTTTTTTATTTATGTTCCAATAAGCCTTACCCAGATAGACGGATGTACCTCATATTGGCATCATATGTACATCATCACTGCGGCATAGAAAGTCTCACAGCTGTGTATCCCTTATGAGTGCTCCCGTTGAAGTCATATTTGCATCACATGATGATTCACAATAATACATCCAAATGAAGCAAAGTTGTTCTCACGCGAATATGCACGCAGTGAATTCATCAGACTAGCAAATTTGGCTCACGAATATCTAACAATAAGTGAGTGCATATGGGGCTCATATGCGTGTCACGGCGTGAAGAAACTGTAGTGCTCATGTGGAGCTCATATTAGCGGCATGGCGTGACGCAACTATGCTGTGCTCATACGGAGCTCATATTAGCGGCATGGCGTGATGTAAATATGCTGTACTCATACGGAGCTCATATTAGCGGCATGGCATGACGTAACTATGCTGTGCTCATATGGAGCTCATATGAATGTCATAGCGTGAAAAATTAAAAAAATCCAAAAATATTGATAAAAAAATTTGGCAGGATTTTTATTATCCCCATACGCTTTATTGACGTTCCTGCCTATATGATAAATGGATTAAAAACGTATTCTGCCTAGTT
Source organism: Ophion obscuratus (assembly GCA_964007375.1). Classification (NCBI taxonomy): domain Eukaryota; kingdom Metazoa; phylum Arthropoda; class Insecta; order Hymenoptera; family Ichneumonidae; genus Ophion; species Ophion obscuratus. The sequence goes on from OZ023312.1 coordinate 56,246,392, forward strand.
AAATTTTGTACCTACCTACGGTTTGAACCACGTCTTCTAATTCGAGAGCCGAGCATGCTACATACCTAGCCATTCTAACACTTGTGCAAATTTTCTTTGTGTCTGCATATTTGTATCATTCTGGATTTGGATGCATATCGCCGTCATATTGCGCTTATGGGATGTATCACTGACGAATATACATATCGCCGTTATATTGCGTTCATCGAATCGCTCACTTACAAGGAGAAGGCAGAGCCTGGATGTCGCGAATCCGGTTCTCCTTTCGCGTGGTGAAAGTTGAAGACCTCCGAATTTCGGCTCGTGCGTACAGTACGTTCAGCGTTGGCGTTTGAGACGAGAGCGGCCGTAGCTAATACGGTATGACGACGGACTGGCACTCTGAAAGTTCTCGGTTCGCGGCCCCATGCTTTGTTTAAATTCAATTTTTATTTTTATTTTATCATCTCTCATAAGACTTTGCATGTGCAGGTAAAGAAGCCAATTCGAAAATATGTATTACTAGTTTTATTCATCTATTATATTAAAATAATTAATAAAATAATGAAGTCACAATTACATACCAAAATAATATTGTATAACAAATAATTAATCTAATAATTAAGTCACAATTACAAAGCAAAATAATATGGTATAAAAAATAAATAATTAACCTAATTCACACTTGCAATTTTCGCGGCAGGTAATTATTCTGATTCTTCTTCTATCAGATCAGTATGTTGACAAATTGGAGGGTGGAAACCATCGTAAAAGCAAGGGAAGCACAAAGGCTTAAGGCACCACGAACATAAAATGAACGTAATACCACCGCAACCACATTTAACCTTAAAGGTTTTATCAGGAAAGCATATTGGAAGATGCTACCGGCATCTTGCTACCGGCAAGTCCGACTCTCGAACACGGACTGATGCTCAAACGCGTCCATCGAGTCTTGAAATTTAACCAGAGTGCGTGGTTGAAACCCTACTGAGAATGTGCGCAAACACGTTGATGTCAAGCTCGTGAAGAACTGGGGCGGACGTTACGGAGCCGAAGCACTCATCGCCATGCCCAACTTTTACAGCTGCTCCATCTTCGCGAAAAACCTCGTCGCCATACAGCTCACCAAGGCCGAGGTTTACCTCAACAAACCCATCTACGTCGGCCTGAGCGTACTGGACTTGTCGAAGATCCACGTATACGCCTTTCACTATGACTACATGAAGCGAGAGTTTGGCGATCACTACAAGCTCCTCTACACCGACAGCCTGCTGTACGAGATTCGCTGCGACGACATCTACGAGATCATGAGGCGTGACATCGAGAGGTTCGATACTTCGGACTACCCATAGCACAACCAGTTTGGCATGCCACGAGCCAACAAGAAGGTGGTCGGTCTCATGAAGGACGAGTGCAACGGCAGCATCATGACCGAATTCGTTGGCTTGCGCAGCAAAATGTACAGCGTCCGAGTCGAGGGCCGTGATCGTGTAAAGCGGGTGAAGGATATGAAGAGGGCGGTGGTCGAGGCGAGCATCACCTTCGTCGACTTTGTGCACTGCCTGCGGGAGGAATTGACGCAGCGCAGGCAGCAGTGCGTGATCAGATCGCGCTTGCACAAAGTGTTCACCGAGAGGCAAGTGAAGGTGGCGCTCAGCGCTCACGACGACAAACGTATCCTCCTCCCCGACACCACGGATACGTTGCCGTGGGGGCACTTCAGAGCCCCCCCACCACCACCGCGCGCAGTGGAGGGGATAGCGGGTATATGAGCGTTGCGCTTGCGGCCGTTTGCCTCATCAGCACGATCGACGGCGCCGAGAAGCTCAACAAAATCGCTCTGCTCGAGGATTTCCTGCCCACGAAGAAATTGGCAGCGCTGAGTATAAACAGCGTCTACCGTGTCACCGACCTGAGACAAGTCACAACGAAATACGGCCTGAGAACCGTAGCCACCCTCGACGACGAGTGCCCAGTCTTTCTGCCTAAACGCATCGCGGACGCGTTCGTGAAGGATCCGAAGATGTACGAGCACATGGTGCAAACAGCCACGGACGGGCAATTGCTCCTGAAGTACTTGGGCGGCAGCGAGGCCAAGATGAATCAAATAGAATTCAGCATCGATCATAAATAACGTGAAATGTTTTTTATTGCAATAAATGTTGAAATCCATTTACAAATCGGTCTTGATTATCCAGCTATTGTGCGAACTATCGAATCCCAGCCACTTGATGTAGACTCTGTCGCCACGTTTCCTCAACACTTTTTCCACGAGATACATGTTGGGGTAATTGACTCTCAGAAGCTCCTCCTCGTAGAAACCACCGGCAATGGGCTTGTCTCGGTAGTCCTTCAGCCCGTCTGTCACCGGAACGGTCAACTCCATCACTCGACTCACCATTAAAATTTCCGTCGTCCAGTTGGGCGTGTAGCCTTTCTCGAAAACGTGCTTATTCTTGCTGACTCGCACCTTGTCGCCGATTCGGAACTTGGGCGCGTTGCGCTTTTGACAATCACGCGGCTGCAGCAACAAAGTTTCAGCGTCGGCCACCTCGTTCGGCTTCACTCCGATAGTGCGATGTTTGCTGCTGTTGTATGTAGCTACGAGATCGGGCAAAATGTCGAGCCACTTGTAGGAACCGCGCAGACTGAACTGCAGCCACATCTTGTTCTTGAGTGTGCGATTGAACCGCTCGACGATGCATGCCTTGAGGTTGCTGTACGTCGAGTACTGATTGATGCGATATCGACTCATGAGGCTCTTGAAGGACGCGTTGTAGAATTCTCTGCCTCGGTCAGTCTGCAGATTCGTCGGTACTCGACCCTGTCATAGCACGAGTTCCATGGCCGCAGTGACGTCGTTGCCGGTCTTCCGCTTCACGGGAACGGCCCAGGCAAACTTGGACAGCACGTCGATGATTGTGAGCAGATACCTGATACCCCAGTTTTCCCGAGCGTACGGTTGCATCTCCACGAGGTCGGCGTGCCACGTCTCATCCACTCCTCGCACGTCAAACTTGCGTCGTGGATAATTCCGTCGTGCGGGTTTATGCAGCTCTTCCACCAATCTCCGGTGCTCCATGCCGCGTGTCCAACGTTTTAATGGCCTCGGAATTGCGCGTGGCCAACTCCAGAGTCGTTTCAACGTTTACCTCGATAATTCTCAGCCTGTCGTTCACTTGATTCTGCAGAATCTGTATGTTCAGTTGCAGATCGTCAAAATCCTCTCTCAGCCGAGTTGTGATGTGAAACAATTCGCTCAGAGTGCTTTGAACAAGACGTCTCGCGAGACTCAGGTTGACCCCGCCGCGAGGTTCACTCGCGTCGGCAACGTTGCACAATCTTTTGCCCTCTACGTCGTACTGTCCGTCGGTGGTGAGCTTGAATCGGAATCCGGGAGGACCTCTCGTACCGCCCTCAGTTCGTCCTAGCTGATGTCCGAACACGTCGATGCTCATTGTTCAAGTGTGGTTGCAGCGCCCCTTGTGCCACGCTTATATGACAATACCGGCCTCACGCAGCTCCTCGATGATCGAGATGATCTCGTTGACGTGACTCGAATTGCCGGCCGATCGCTCAGCCATCAGCAGACGCAGTCGATCAACGAGCTCATTCGGGTCGTCCCAGTACACGTAGTCCATTCGCGTGTTCCTTCGCGCGACCTTGTACCGAGGCAATATACCACTACCGGTGGATGTACCACCACCGACCAAGGGCGCCACCCAGTCCCTGTACTTGCTGTTTCTTTGCCTGTGAATGACCTCGTCCGGCCTGTAGTGTTTCTTGTGTGCGTTCGTTGTTTGCAGGATTTTCCCATAGATATTCTTGTCTTCCGCGCTCACGAGATGCGCACTGGGTTCCTTCCTGAAGAGCAGTTCGAGCAAGCCAACGCTCGATCGATACTTCCTGTCACCCACAATCACGTCGTCGTTCAAGAAACGTATGGGTGAGTCGCCGATCATCATGCTACCGTCTGGATGCTTTCGAACCCCATAAGTCACATCGAGATACTTTTTTCGATTCGTGTTGAGCATGTGAAGATATTTGTCGAGCGCAGGCACTTCCGGCATGTCATAATAGTCCTCGGGACTCGTTTTCTGCACGTATTAGTCTGGGCTCGTTTTTTGCTGCTGCACGCATTCGTCGGGTGTCATTTTCGGCCATTCTTCCTCCGCGTCGTACGCAGTTTTAAAGGAGCTTTCCATCTCATCATCACCACGAGACACCTCCTCCTTCTTAGGCAACGTGTGCCTGGCCCCCCATGGAAATTTATATACGCAAAAATATACTGCAAATTTATTTTATTAATAATTATAATATATGTCAAATATATGCCATATATTGAAAATATATGTTGCATATATCTGCCAAATTCTAATTTTCGTAACGTTTTTATATATGAGATGTATATGCGTGGTATTACTGTATATCAATGTATCATATATCAATGATATATGTAGCATTTACCCTGCATATATACCACATATATTTAGCATATATGTTGCATACACACTGCATACATACTACATATATACTGCATAAATGGTACATATATGCCACATATATACAGATATACTACGCATATCTGTATATAGTGTTTATATGTAATAGTTTGCTTTAACTATAAGTTGAGTTTATTTTAGTTTTAGTTTGAAGTTTTTTTAAGTTTAACTGTAATAGTGTTTATACACAGCGTATATTTCTTGTCAGGAATATGTATCGAAAATGTATGCGTCATATATTACGCATAAATGACACATATATGAGTCATATATGATGCATACATTTTTGATATATTTTTCTGACAAAAAAATAAATCGAAAATATATCGAAAATATATGCGTCGTATATGCCTCATATATGCATCATATATGGTGTTTATACGTAGCATATATTTTTTTGGTCAGAAAAATATATCGAAAATATATGGGTCATATATGCGTCATATATTTGGTGCATTTATACTGAATATATACGTATTATTCTATTTTTCGTCACTATATATGCGACCGATATATATATATATATATATATGTAGCATATATTTTCTGCATATATTTTACATACATAAATTTCCATGGGGGCGTTCACGAGGCGTTCGAGAGGTTTGACGATTGGTTTGAAAGTTTCGTCCAGAGCTTTCTCCATCGTTTGCTTGTCCGCCTTGAGAAGCATGTACTTGCGCTTAATCGCATCCCTCATTTTCTCCATCTGGCTGAGCGTCTGTTTCTCGCGACGGAACTCAGCCGTCACACTGTCGCTTCGACCATCCATAATGCACTGCGGGGATTACGTCGCGCACGATATATTTATGGCAAAGCGGTCGAAGCCCTTTCTGTACCTGCCACAGTCGAGTCCACTGCCACGGTTGATTACGAGAAATCCATGACTGGAGTCGTTCCAGCAGGTCGAGCACAAGTCTCTGAACTGCACGTACGGCATGTCCGTGTTCACCTGATCGTCATAGATGTGTCGGAGGTTCATCTCGTCCTGTTGAAAGACGACCAACAGATTGACGTTGTCACGCACCAGGTGCTTGGGGATCTGAGCGTACGATTGACACAGGTAGAAACAATCGATGTTCTTGTGTCGACCCATGCAGTAGAAGACTCTGACGTTGTCCTGTTTCTCGCAGGCTATATCGCCGAATACGATGATGGAATTGGGACGAGCGTCGGCGGGTGATACGACCTGATCGTGTTCGCTGAATGCAAAGTATCCGATACCCTCGAGAGGTGCGAACACTTTCTCGAGCAGTTTGTACTTTGGCTGATTCAGTGACTTGGAGTACACGTAGACGTTTTCGAATCGCAAACCATTGGGATGCGTGATGAGGGCTAGCAACGCGTTGGTCTTGCCGCAGTTTGACGGACCGCAGAAGATTGCGCGAATACTGGCAGGCAGCAGATCGCCGTGTCGCGTGCCCTGCTTTCCTCCCTCAACGAGCGCATCGAAATTCATCATCGGTAGCTTGTGCACTTGTTCTCGGAAATCCATGACTGAGCCTTCAAGGTATAAATAGCCCGCTTATACACTCCCGCTCAAAAGTTTGGATACACTCATCGATATTTCTTGCCGCACTTGAAGTTGGATAACTCTGCCAAAAAAAAAGATATCCAAATTCCCAAGGCGGCGTTTGAAAAAGGGTGTATCAGGCTACAGTTTGTCGATTTTAAAAAAATTTTACGATTTTTTTTCGACCCAGTACGCCCTTTGGTTCTTGACCGCTTTTAGGCCTTTTTTCGACCATCGCGAATCGGGCGCACATTTTAAGGAAATTTTTTGTATTTTTTTTACCATGAAAAACTCAAAAGGGATGATAACAACTCCATCTTCCTCTATTTAAAAAAATTTTGCGATTTTTTTTCGAAATGTAATTTCATTTTTTGCTAAAAAAGATAGATTTTGAAAAATTCAGAATAACTCGAGAACAATAGGGTTTAAAAAAACATCAGGGATGCAAAAAGTTGCGTATTTTTATACTGGATCGCCTGGAATTTTTTCAGAATTTTTCCCCGAAATTTTTTTTTTGAGTATTCTCAATAAAAATACTTCAAACAAAAAATTTCGGAGAAAAATTCTGAAAAAATTCCAGGCGATCCAGTATAAAAATACGCAACTTTTTGCATCCCTGATGTTTTTTTAAACCCTATTGTTCTCGAGTTATTCTGAATTTTTCAAAATCTATCTTTTTTAGCAAAAAATGAAATGACATTTCGAAAAAAAATCGCAAAAATTTTTTGAATAGAGGAAGATGGAGCTTTTATCATCCCTTTTGAGTTTTTCATGGTAAAAAAAATGCAAAAAATTTCCTTAAAATGTACTCGCGTAACTCGTGAGAGTTACGAGTAAAAATACACCTCATCTAGACGAGTTTTTCGTCGAAAAAGCCGCCTTTGGCTCGGCGCACCGCGTTTACGATTCGTGGCATCCGTTCGATGAGTTTATCGAGTTGGTCTTCGTTGAGACTCGAGCATGCAGTCTGCAAATGCATCCAGAGATCCCCCGTGGAAGATGGACAATATTTCCGGATTTTCTGATCAAGCTCTTCCCACAGAAGCTTGAGCGGATTGAGGTCCGGTGATTGCGGCGGCCAAACCATGTTGGTGATGATCCCAGTCTTTTCCTTATTTTCCAGATATCCTCTGCAGAGTCTGGAGCTGTGCTTCGGACCGTTGTCCTGCTGCATAACAAAACCATGGCCAATGGTTCGGAGACCGGATGGAAGAGCGTGTCGAACTAGTATCTGTTTGTATTCTTCCTTTCTCATAATTCCTTCGACTTTTATTAAGTCTCCGGTACTATGACCCGAAAAACAGCCACACACCATCACAGAGCCACCCCCATGTTTCACAGTGGGCAGTAAGCATTGGGGTGCCATTTTTTCTCCGGGATTTCTTCTCACGAACACTCGTCGACGAGATCCAAATACGATGAATTTGGACTCGTCGGTCCACAAAACATTTTTCCACTGAACTACTGTCCACTTTCGATGTTTTAAAGCCCACTGGTACCGTTTTTTTTTATTAACGAGACGCAGCAGGGGTTTTTTTATCGCGACACAGCCTCGGAGCCCAGAATCGAACAGCCGACGTTTTACTGTTGCCAGTGATATCGAGGGTTCGTTCGATTGATTATATTCTGCTCGAATTTCCGCGGTGGTTAATCTTCGATTCCTCTTACTAGTGAGGATGATCTTTTGATCGTCTTGGGGAGTTGTTTTTTTTGGCCGGCCGAAGCGACGACGATCCTGATGAGTGCCCGTCAATTTCCACCTCGCGATCGTTGTCTGGATCCCTTTCAAAGAAACTCTAATTTCTCTTGCAATTTTTCGATATGGAACTCCTTTTTTCCATGGCGAGAGAAATCTGTTTTTTTCCGTGCCATTTATGAAAAATTGATCAATAATTTTCTTGCGAAAATATGCAAATTACGTTTGATTTTGTACTCGCGTTTGAAGCATTCGCACAGAACTGACTGTCGTCGTCGACAACGCTTGTAGTATTCCGCAAAATTTCTCCTTCTTTCTTCTATTTTTTTTCTCTTCTTTTCTTTTCTTCTTTCTTCTTCTATTAAAAATGTAAATAGAAAAAAATATGAGAAAAAAGATAACCAATTTCACGACAAAACGATTGTTTTCTTTTTCATGCTTTACCGTGTCCTCAAGGTTCATTTTAAGGAAATTTTTTGTATTTTTTTTACCATGAAAAACTCAAAAGGGATTTCATGGAAGGCAAAAAACTCAAAATTCAGAATAACTCGAGAACAATAGGGTTTTAAAAAAAACATCAGGGATGAAAAAAGTTGCGTATTTTTATACTGAATCGCCTGGAATTTTTTCAGAATTTTTCCCCGAATTTTTTTTTTTTGAGTATTCTCACTCAATAAAAATACTCCAAAATAAAAGTTTCGGAGAAAAATTCTGAAAAATGAAATGACATTTCGAAAAAAAATCGCAAAAATTTTTTAAATAGAGGAAGATGGAGTTTTTATCATCCCTTTTGAGTTTTTCATGGTAAAAAAAATACAAAAAATTTCCTTCAAATGTGCGCCCGATTCGCGATGGTCGAAAAAAGGCCTAAAAACGGTCAAGTACCAAAGGGCGTACTGGGTCGAAAAAAAATCGTAAATTTTTTTTAAAATCGACAAACCGTAGCCTTATACACCCTTTTTCAAACGCCGCCTTGGGAATGTGGATATCTTTTTTTTGGCAGAGTTATCCAACTTCAAGTGCGGCAAGAAATATCGATGAGTGTATCCAAACTTTTGAGCGGGAGTGTATACCCCTGGACTTCATTCGCTGACTGATCGCGTAGTGATGCACACAGGTCAAGGTGTCCTGAACAAGCTCATCAACAGGCTTCCAATCGAGTTTCACATACCGGGCTATCAGTACTGCGGGCCAGGCACGAAGCTAGCGGAACGCGTCGCTCGCAGTGATCCCGGTGTAAATCCTCTGGACGCAGCCTGCAAGGAGCACGATATCGCGTACTCGCAAAGCCGAGTTTTGGCAGATAGGGCCTGGCCCCGGGTGTTTGCAAGAGACGCTACTATTGACGAGAAACTTGCCTCTTACGTCGTCGCGAACACCATGAAAGCCAAGTCGAAACTCGGTATGGGGCTGAAGAAGACGCGAAAGCCCCTCATCGCGCTTTCCAAAATAGTGAGAGCCGCCTCGCGATCGACCGGGAGTAATTCTCGCGAAGTCATTCGATCGGCGCTCACGAAGGCTCGCGAAGCTGTGAAGCAAGCTGGCGGAAGGAAGAAGGTGTTAGTGCCACGCGTACTGCCCATCCCGGAAAAAGTGGGCGGAGTTTTGCCGTTCCTCATTCCCTTGTTTGCCGGCTTGAGTGCTACGGGAGCGCTGGTAGGTGGCGCTCCGGGTGTGGCAGAAGCTGTGAATACCGCTAAAGCCGCCGAGCGTCAATTGCAAGAGAATCGCCGACACAACGAGACGATGGAAGCTATCGCTCTCGGTAAGGGGCTCTACCTCAAGCCTCACAAAAAGGGATTTGGTATACACGTGGAGGCGAAAAAAAAGTACAACTATCCCAAGCGTCCTCTAACGGACGCCGACCTGCTGAAATACGCGCAGGACGTTCCGCACTTTCGCGGTGTGTTCATGAGAAACGATTTGCCGAGGAATGGACCGCATTATCGCGAATCGGCTATCGTAAATCTCGACGACAAGTAAGGACCGGGCACGCACTGGGTGGCCTATCGAAAGCACGGCAATAACGTCGTCTACTTTGACAGTTTCGGCGATCCACCACTACCTCGAGAACTCCTGACGTACCTCGGAGTCGCCGAGGTTAAGTACAATCACGCGAGATATCAGGATTTCGACACGTACGAGTGCGGCCATCTTTGTCTGCAATTATTATATAAGCAGTTATGAGAGTTCACGCGGAGTCAGTCAAGCATCAGCATGGAAGATAGTCGATCAGGACAGAGAACTGGTGAATTTTCGCGGCGAAATCATCACTATTAGACTGCACATCAAGGAAGCCAAGTAGACATGGGTATCGTCTACAACAACAAGGTCGGCTATAAAAGCGCGTTACCATGTCGCCCAAGCATCAGTCGTCGACGAGTGTCAAAAAAGCTAACACCTCGGAACATTCAGTTTCTGAGAAGCCTCGGACTCAAAGTTGTCGTTGGTGGTGGAAGAGAGTAACCTGCGTGATATTTTGCTGCTGGAATGGAAGAGGCCTTGAACGTGCACTCGCCCGTCGTTTTCGACGAGTCCATAACGCATTACGAGATTCACGCGCATCAACCCTATACTTCATCGAGTTTCGCCAACAGCGATGAGATTCGCATATCCATTCAGCATCAGGACCTGTGCGTTCTACCGGCGCGAAGCTCCCTACACGACTGCGGTAGACTCAGCAAAACGAACGGAAATGCCGTCACGGCGACACAGTTCATTAACAACGTCATCTTGCATCTGTTTGAGGAAATTCGCTGCGAGATCAATGCCATAGAGGTGGATAGAAGCAAGAACGTTGGTCTCACAAGTCTCATGAAGGGCTACGGATCACTGAGCCCCGGTCATATGTTCAGCGTTGAAAACTCTGGCTGGTTCAAAGAGCCAAAGCAACTGACGGACGACAGGGGATACTTCGACGTGTGCATACCGCTCGCCATGATTCTCGGCTTCGCTGAGGAATATCGCAAGATCGTCATCAACACGAAGCACGAGCTGATTCTCACGCGATCGAGGAACGACACGAATGCAGTTATTCAAACAGCCCTCGAGAATGGCGCCACCGAGGAATTCAGGATTGAGATCGCTAAAATAGAGTGGCTGATGCCTTACGTGATGCTGTCAACTAAGCACAAGATACGTCTGCTCAGTCACATTGAGAAGGACATCACTATGTCGTTTCGCATGTGGGAATTGTACGAATACCCCATGCTTCCAATCACGACGAAACACGTTTGGACGGTCAAGACGTCGAATCAGCTGGAGAAACCGCGCTTCGTCATTCTCGCCTTGCAAACGAATCGACGAGGCGTTCGAACGGCAAACTCTAGCCGCTTCGATCACTGCGCAATAACCAATGTGAAACTGTTCCTCAATTCGCAGTGCTACCCTTACGGTAACCTCAATCTCGACGTGTCGCGCAACCAGTACGCTCAGTTGTACGAGATATACGCCAGCTTCCAGTCTGCGTACTACGCCAAGGAGGCGGAACCCATGCTGACAAAGACAGACTTCATCGCGCATGCTCCACTCATTGTGATTGACTGCTCGAGACAGAACGACGCCCTCAAGCAGGCACCGGTTGACGTTCGTATCGAACTAGAGGCTCAATCCAATTTTCCCGCGGGAACTACAGCCTACTGCCTGATCTTGCACGATCGCATCGTAGACTACAAGCCCATAAGTGGGGATGTGAGGAAACGCCTCTAGAGTGGAGGGGATGAAGAATCCGCCTATAAATGACGCTCGAGTCAAGCGTTCATCATCATTAATCGCAATGGAGTACGTGGTGGATACACAGGGCTTCCAGCGGGACGAGTTTGTACTCAAAGAACTGGCAGTGACTCCGCTCAATACGGACGTGCAGCCGCTGATTTTCCTCTTCAAACCACCGATCCCATGGTACGATCTCCCAGCCAGGTATAAAAGCATAAATTCCTGGCTCGAACGCAACTACCATCATCTGGACTGGAGCACGGGAGAAGTACCCTACTGCGAGGTGGAGAACGTGCTCCGATCGGTTCTGCACAACGCCAGCGCCATCTACGTGAAGGGACAGCAGAAGCAGCAGTGGCTCGAACGTTTCGGATTCGATGCACGAGACGTCGTGGCGTGTCCCTCGCTGAGGAGAGCCAACAAAGTGGCGGCATTCTGCCCTTACCACGATTCACCCAATTGCGCACTTCGAAATGTCCTGCTGTTGAGGAATTTTCTTCGAGAGAGCCTCCCGTCCGTTGGACGATCGCTCAAACTGTTTCATCGAGTTGGATCCCTCTCTGCCCTGGAATCCATCGACATCGCCCAGCTACCCAAGGAATTCATCGTCACCTTCGCTGCACACAGCGTCGATCTCGCCTGGGACAAATTACCCGAATTCCTCAAAAATGACCCCGAAGTCGGCGAGTGTCGACGATGCCACGAACACGCGGAGAAAGTTTGCCACTCAAAAGAGAATGTAAACAATGTATTTTGAATTCTTAATAAACATCTCAAACGTTAGTGTCACAGCAATCCCGATTGTCAAGTATCCTGATCGCCGGTATCACGGACCGCGCGCGTGTGAATTTCCCGCGCGCGATTGAATTTCCCGCCGAAAGGTCTCCGCTTTTGAAACTTTCGCGCGCGCGCGGTCTTTCAATTTCCCGCCAAGAGGTTTTTTTCTCGAATTTCCCGCTGAAAAGTATCCGCTTTGGATTTACCGTCGAAAGGTCTCCGCTTTTGAATTTCCCGCCGAAAGGTCTTCGCTTTTGAATTTCCCGCCGAAAAAGGTCTCCCCCCCTCTTTTGAATTTCCCGCCAAGAGATTTTTTTTCGAACTTCCTGCTAAAAAGTATCCGCTATGAATTTCCAACCGAAAGGTCTCCGCTTTTGAATTTCCCGCCGAAAGGTCTCCGCTTTTGAATTTCCCGCCAAAAAAGGTCTCCCCTTTTGAATTTCCCACCAAAAGGTCTCCGCTTTCGCGCGGTCTTTTCAATTTCCCGCCAAGAGGAGTTTTCGAACTTCCCGCTGAAAAGTATCCGCTTTGAATTTACCGCCGAAAGGTCTCCGCTTTTGAATTTCCCGCTAAAAGATATTTTCAACTTCCCCCCCGGTCTTTTGAATTTCCCGCCAAAAGGTCTTTTGAATTTCCCGCCAATAGGGGATTTCCTGTCGGTATCTACCGTCGGTAAGGTAGATTCCCACAGGAACCATGTTTGGGGCGGAATCTGCCGTCGGTAAATTCCTGGGGACTTGCTGGAATCTACCTTACCGACCGTCGGTAAAGTAGATTCCTATATGGGGGAACCGGCATAGCTTCACTACTAAAGTATATTTCAACGGTTGAAGCTGCAAAAATATAAAAGTTCGAGACTTGTGTGAAGAGAATCAGTCGACAGTGGGGGGTATATCAACAACAAAGGTGGTTAGACTGGTAAAAAAAATCGATCTAATTTCTTTTGACAAGAGGAGATCGTCGTCAACATGTGAAAAAAAATTGATTTTTTTTTTTATTTCCAATTTTTTTATTAATTTTTTTTTCAAGTGTCAAAAAAATTAATTAAAAAAAACATTTCACGTGTTAACGATAGTCTCCTCTTGTCAAAAAACATTTGATCGATTTTTTTTTACCAGTCTAACCACCTTTGTTGTTGATATACCCCCCTACTCTCGACTGATTCTCTTCACACAAAACTTGAACTTTTAATTTTTTTGCAGCTTCAATTGTTGAACTACACTTTCTTAACAACCACAAAAAACAGTTTTTTCAAAACGAACCTAAAAATTTGAATTTTTTTTATTTGAATTTTTCTTTCGATTTTTTTCTTGGCAATTGCTGTCTTTGAATGAATAAATTACGCATTATTGCTAAAAAAAAAACATTTTGAAGATAAAAAAATGAATAGAAATCGAAAAATTGCTTGTTACGGTGATTTTTAACAGAAACGATAAATTTAATCCGTCGGGGCACTAAGAAAAAAAAATCGCAGCGCTTTGCAACTTTTTTGGGGACACTTCGAGGTCCCCAAACACATTACCGACGATATCCTTCGTTCATGCATTATATCCGAAGTGATACCAAATTTTCCAAATATCATTAAATTGACAAATTTTCAACTTTTTTGGAAAAATTTGGAACAAAAATTCGTTGGCTTTCGGATGATTACAAGAAAACAGCCCACGTTAACAAATTTTACAGTTCAGATCTAAAAACTAGATACATGAAGCTATAATTTCGTTCTTTTTATTTTCTGTACGACCATTTTTCTTCGAGTTATCCCTTGCTGAAAATCACATAAAAATTTGGAATTTTTTAAATATCCCTTAATTTGTGTGAGTAGTGTATTTTATTTGTACATTTTATTATTTATTTTTAACCGTCACAAAGAAGAAATTTTGGCGCCGCAACAAAAAGAAAAGTGGTCGACAGCAGCAGCCGCAGCGGCAAGAGGAACCCGCGGGAGCCCAAGGGCGCGAGAAGAGCAGGCCATTGAAAGAACAGCGGCACGAGCGAGGGGAGCGGCCGCAGCAAGGACGCCGCGGGTATCGTCGACGCGACGGGACCCGCAGTCGTTCGTCCCGCCGGACGCATGTTGAAGTTGCTCAAAACGAGCGGGCGTTCCAAATTTTGGTGCTAACAGTATTGAAAAATATGACAAAAAAATTAATGTTTCCCCCAATACGTAAATGAGTTTTTACTTTTCCCCTTATAAAATTAATTTAAAAAATTGTTGAAGAACAGTGTCTAAACGATCGAGAAAGGCTCGAAGAGAACTTTGAGTCTTTCTCGATCGGCATTTTTTTCAAAACATATTTCACATTGGATAAGTGTGTTTCGGCATTTTTTACAACACATTTCACATTGGGATGGGGGTCCAAACTTTAAAAGGCCAAATATAGAACGACAAAGATTTAGAAATGGCAGAATTTTAAACTCAATGTAACGAACTGTAAATTATTCACAATGATATCCTTCGACCGATGACGAAATTGAATAACTATTACACTAAAGGATTATTTATTCGAGAGCTCCTTTATTCGAGAACATGTATTCAGATTGTCTGCAGTTTGAGTCGTACAAATAATACAAATTCAAACAATTTAGAACATCCATATCTCCGAAATGGAAAGACGTGAGTATCTAATATTGGTAATACCATCTATAGCAAAAAGACATATATGTCGAGGATACAAACTTCGAAAGTGTAGATCTCAGATAGGCAAACGAGCGATGGTCCAAATTAGCGAACATCAAAGAAGTGGACGAGTTGCTTCATAATTTTCTGCCGGTTTTCGCTAACACGTACGAGATTCTTTCAAGGCGTCTGGCCACCTTGGCCAATCGAAAAATGGGTACATTAAAAAAAATAACAAACTGGAAAGTATGGGCCGGAATATTTTTATTTTTTACATAACGTCAGAAAGAGCTTTAAGAATAACGTTAATAACTTTTCGTTGAAAATATTTAAAAATGGCGCTATTATGCACATTGCCGCGGAGGCCCTCCGCACGATACGCGCGGTTGTTGTCCCAGCTGTTACCCGATCATGTCACATCTGAAAAAAAATCAGCTCATTCATGAGTAGTGTCGCTACAATGTAACGTACCCGTATTTTTTCGACCATTAAAAAAAATATAGTGAGCCATAATTTCGGTGAAAAATACAATTTTTTTTTCGGCTCACCATAATTGTTTTAATAGTCGAAAAAACCGCTACGCTACATTGTAGCGACACTACTCACGAATGAGCTGATTTTTTTTGCAGATGTGACATGACCGGGTAACAGCTGGGACATCGACCGCGCGTATCGTGCGGAGGGCCTCCGCGGCAATGTGCATAACGGCGCCATTTTAAAATATTTTGAATGGAAATTTATTAACGTTATTCTTAAGGAGGTACGGTGATTGGAGCGAGTCCAAGATAAAAGCCCGATTTTTTAAAATAACATTGTCGAGAGCTTCGTCCATGCGTATGCGGAGTTTCCGCGAGATTTACCGTACAGTTTCCGAGTTATTAATTGTTAAAGTTGGTCAATTAGTCACACGTAGACGACAAAATGTGCCTGTCCTCTCATATATCGATTTTTTTGTGCTACTTGGAGCCAAGACACGCGTAAAAAAACTGACGGTTGCGTTCGTTGGTTCGTTGTGATCAATAAGGCAACTTGAATTGGAAAGCTCACCGCAGAAATAAGCAATAAATTTAGAAATAAAGTCGCGAAAAACCGAAGTATTCGGCGAGAGAGACGTCTCGTGACGTAACCGCAGCCATCTCGCTCGAAGTGTGGCAACGCCGGATATCCGCGCAAATTTGATTCTTCTATCGGATATTTTCAACGCGAATTAAAAATATGGTTGTGTGAAGCCGGACGTTTTTTAATCGATTATAAAAGGCCTTTCGTCGATATTTACTCAAAGTTCTTTTATGTATAGCTAAGGCATCTCAATCTTTCTGGCGACATGCATACAACACATTTATATGTAAATTCAGCATGGAAAAACCGTCATATAAAATGAACGTTCGTTTTTATATCTGCACATATTGTGAAAATTAGGAAAGGAAAAAATAACATAACAATCGATGAAATATGTTTTGATTTCGAACAGATTGGACATTGGATATTGAGGTTAACGTCAACGCGACGTTTTTCATTTGCATTCGCAATATCATCTTTTGACTCTCTAATTCTTGTCCGACAGAATCTACCTTTGTCTCTAAACTGGACTTCAGGTACAATCCTGTTACTCTCTTGATAAACTTCTACAGTACTTATTTTCATTCTCCATGTTTACCGGCTACCAAAAATAATAAGCCGAGCGCGTGGGACCGATGCACGGTCTTACATACAGGTCTGGAAACGACCGTGGTGGGGGTAGGCACCGTTAACGAACCCACGTTTGTTTCCAATTTTCGCCACTACGTGGCATTTCTATCGGCGTGTACGTGTGCGACAAGGACAGAACAGCTTCCGTCCGTCTTTTTCAATCTTCTCGATGATCCGAAATGCACATTACCTTTTTCGTGGGGGTGGGGCGAAGGGGCAATAGAGGTAGATGAGAAAGAATTGTGGAATAAGGACGGGGGATTGTGGAAGAGAATAGAAGTGGGGCTTGTAAAAAGGGGAAGATTCTGTATGGCTGGAAGAAGACCAATATAAAAATTTTAAAAATAAATAAAGTACTTATCTTTTTCGAGTGAAATGGATTTTTATTCGAATTTTATTCCGAGTTTCTTTCGATGACGAAAGTAAAAAAATACGCAACACATGGAATGTTAAATATACAAATACCTTTATTGGTTCGTCAGTTTAGAAAGCCCTGAAACAACGGTCCACCTTCGCCAGCTTTATGAATATTTTTTAAAACTACTCATGCTCGTTGACGCAAACAGAGGTTACCGAGAACGTTGTGATAAAAAAATGAAGTAATAAATGGCACGGGGCACGGTCTAAGACAAGGCAAGGGGCAAAGGGAGAGATCACAAAAGACCGTGAGTGGGAGGTACTCGCCGATAGTAGCGACGGCGGTGGCGGCGAGCGGAATGAAAAGTGAAGCTCGTAACGGTGCCTCGCGACTCCATTGAAATCTGGCTTCGTTTCCAGACCTGTATGTAAGACCGTGGACCGATGACAGCTATCGGAAATGCAACGATGCTAAACGTCGACGATATGGCGTACTACTGAAGTCGAGTAGTAGATTATTACGTTTGTTTTCATATTATAAAAATAATAAGTAGCATGAAATTCAATACTTAAAAAATATTTCTCGAAATATAGGCCACACACATATGTCTAAAACGTAGCGGTATTATAGCGAAAAATAGACTCTTAGTTTACTAGCGTGGTCATCACCCTACCTCCTTAAAACCCTTTCTGACGTTGTGTTAAAAAATATAAATATTCCGGCCCATACTTTCGAGTTTATTATTTTTTTTAATATCCCCATTTTTCGCTCGGCCAAGGTGGTCAGACGCCTTAAAGTCTTTAAGAGGGGATATACATTTACAACGATCAAAAAATCAATTTCTTTTCTTTAAGGGATAACACCACTCTAGGAATTTGGAAAAATCGTTTTCATTTATCTTCAATAATACTTTGGGGTCATAAAAACCATATGCAATTGGTATAGAGCGATTTTTTTAAGGTTGGATAAGTGTGTATACGTAAGGCAGGTTTGCAGTCACAAGAGCCCCGCGGTTGACATATCAGCGTGCGGGCTCTGAGTGCAGACGACGCGGGTTCGATCTCTGGTAGCCAATGTCTTTATTTAAATTAAACATATATGCATTAAATATCATAAATAGTGCCTGGACAGGCGAGAATAGCAAAAGCGAGAGTAAGTTCGAAATTTTTTGAATATAAAATGAAGAAAATTAATAGATTAAAAAAGGTCGATTAACCAGGGATCGAACCCGGACCGCAAGCATCGTCAATCCGTCACGCTGTCAACTCAGCCACGACGCTTATTGAGGATAGAAAAACATTTATGATACACGCTTATTCATAATGTTTACTGTTGAAAAAAAAACGCCGTAACGACCACGGCAAAGGCTCAAGATTTCTTTTTGAACCTTCCATGGTCGTTTCGGCCTTTTTATTTTTCAACGCGGTTCGTCGTTAATTTTTTTAACCCGCATTCTCGGCATAAACGGTCAACCGAGAAAAAACAATTTTCTCGATACATATTTTTCTCTTTGAAATTCATTTAATGCATATTCCAGTCCGCAGTACGGCCACACATACGTGTGCGCACGCTGACTGCGATATCGACTTGAGCGGTGCTCACGACTCGCGCGGCTACAAGGAAATCTTGAACCTCGACAGAGGCGATGCCCACAAAATCATATTTCCGAACTCGCCGCCGGGATTTAGCGCCATTTGCGTGGCACGCCGAAAAGGGGAGCCATGGAGCCTAGATACCAGGAGGTTCAGCGGCAATGCAAAGGCGCTGAAAAAAGCGTCCCCGAAAATGTCCCGAAGTGATGGCGCTGGGGTGCAGCGCGACCGACATATATAGTAATATATTGGTCAACGGGGTGAAAGTGATCGGATGAGTTTCTAACCTCACGACAGACCGATCGTGACATCAAACGTCAAAATTTCCCCCGATTCATAATTTCCTCATTACGGTGTGAAAAAAAAAATCGAAAGCGAGAAAAGGTGAGTCTTTTGTTTAAGTATATTTAATATTCCGTATATTTTATCTTTACCTTCGATTCCACAATGTCGTCAACAACAGATTTGTTTTTGGGCTGATTGCTTCAGTAGAAGCAATCAGCGAACACGAGCAACAGCGAGCAACGGAACACAAGATCACATAGTAATGTGATCTCGTGTTCTTGTTCTTGACGGTGTCCTGTCCTCTTGGCTTCCTTGAGTTGTGATCGACTGGACCAGGGCTGTTTTGCGCCCACCAACCGCGTTCGAATGTTTCGTGGCTCCTATGCAGACTGTATGTTTGGTCATATAAATGGTTTCATATTTCCGGTTTCAAGTTTAAAAAATTACGCACGGCAACAAAGAACTGTATTGTTCAATTTAAAAAACTATGCTGCATCTGTTCTCCATGCGTATTAATCACCGTAGCACTTCGACGTAAATTTTATTATACTGTGAATGAGGGTTAAGTACATCAGCTGTGATCTGTCACAGATCGCACCCATGTTTACGTATATCTATATACATATAGGTTGCGGAGCACCCCAGCGTCATCCTTTCTCGTTCTCGTTTTGGGGACGAGTTGAAAGGCCTCGCTGAACCTCCTGGTATCTAGGCTCCATGAGGGGAGCGTTGTGCATCTCCCTACTAATCTCTGATCATGACATTTGTTGTAGAGAATCTTCCTATGGTTATAGGCGGCCTCCGAAGTAACTTTCGTGGTGGCGCCACGCAATGGCTGCCGGTGGCAGAACTTGGATTGGCGCATGGCGGTTAATCCAAACCGGCACAAACACGAAAGAGCTAGCCTTGAGCAAGCATCATCGATTGTAGATCTCACATTGTGAAAGGAATGTGCTTGTAAATAAAATAAAATAGTGTGATGGAACTGATAACGATTACCTGCGGATTTCAATGTATCCTCATGACTTCCTTTCGCCCTAAAAGCATATCTATAGGTATGTGGCGAAGAGAATGTTAATGAAATTGCGTACATTGGCTGCATCCAATTTTATTTTCTGCCGTACAACAAAATTTCTGTTAAAATTATTGTTTGCATCGGAAATTTATATAAAGGATGTTGTAATATAGGCAGAAAACATTCGATAGTCATCATGTATCGGAAGTCCGCGAAATTGTTGCTGGTGAGCATAGGAGTGCGATGGGAAAAGTTCTTCCTCAAACACGCGTCACAATCCCAAATATGACGTGAAACGCTGTTTTTACAACGTAAACATCACCCGCAGTGCTGTCATTCACGCAAACACCTGATTTAAATGGCGACTGGCATACTGCACAAGCAGACGAAAACCAATCCAAGTTTTGCCAAAACTCGCCGCAAGGGCAGCGCCACTAGAGTTACTTCGTCGGTCTATAGCCATGTACAGTAGAACCTCGATTATCCGAACCTCGATCATCCGAACCCTCAATTGTCCGAACGCGTAAAAATGGACGATTTTATAAAAAAAAAAATTGAAAAAACGCATCCGACTTTTTTCAGGTGTTTAAAATACACACACACACACACCCACATACACACATATTGCAACGTTAGTATGTATGTCAAATTTTAATATATATGGGTCATTCCATGTCAAATCGACAAATTTTTTACCTGACCCCCTTTGATTTCGCTGAAAATTTTCTATCTTTTTCTACCCCCCGAAAGTTATTTTTCAGAATTTTTTCAAATTTTTTTTCCCGACTCAAAAAAAGTTATGAATTTTTTAAAAAAACCGCTCTTTTATTTTTAAATTGCCAGACCTTTTTCAAAAATTGACCGTTTGGGAACTTTTTTTTTTCAAAATTTTTGTTTTTAAATGTAGTTTTCGAAAAAAAATATGAAAACATTTTCAGAATCCCAGATATATGAAATATTTTAGTTTTTTTGAAAAAACCGTAATTTTCTCAAAGTCCGACCGTTTTTTTTTGTTTTTTTTTTGCTCTAAAAATACTTCAACTAATTCTGCAATGATCCCCGTTAATCAAAAGATGTGACGACAATCGCTTCTAATTTTTTTTCTTGATTATAAAAAAAAATTTGTTGAATTTTTGCTGATTTTATATAACTTTGTTATGAATTTTTTTTTATTTCCTCGTGAAACCTCAAAAGTTGAAAAATAAAATTTTATTGGAGAATTTCAAGTGATTATCGTCCAAGAAATTGTTATTTTTTTTCAAAAAAGTAAAAAAAAAGGACTTTTCATACTCTTAAATAAATTCACCGTCTCTTAACATCTTTAAATAAATTAAAAACATTTTTTTGTATGTGTTCAAATTATATTATCTTTTATTTAACTTTCATCAGAAGTATTGTCAACAGAGGGCTGAAGCATTTTTTTATAACATGAACTACATATTCGCTCATCAGTCGACAAATTGTATCGAATTGCTAAATGCTCCGGTAAATTTCGCAGGGATATTTTTTTTCTATGCTTCTCCAAATTAAATGGATTGCAACATCGATCAAAAAACTGCGGCATTGTAATCACTCGTTAACAAAATATAAATTAACAGCACTTTATGATAAATAATAGGTACTTTATTTAGCAATAGTAAGTCTACGTGACACGATGAACACAACGACAATGTAATTATTCTGAAAACATAACCTCCATATTATTTAAATGAAATGTAGATGATATCTTTTTTACCGACAATCGATAACTCTTAAATTATCACATTGTATCAACTGGAGGTAACTTTTAAACCCATTGTATTTTTGAAGTTGTCATATTTCAGTACCAAAAAAAACGTCCATAAGAGTAAAAAAATAACGTCAATGAGAGAAAAAAAATATTTTTTTTTTAAAATAACAATTTCTTGGACGATAATCACTTGAAATTCTCCAATAAAATTTTATTTTTCAACTTTTGAGGTTTCACGAGGAAATAAAAAAAATTTCATAACAAAGTTATATAAAATCAGCAAAAATTCAACAAAATTTTTTTTATAATCAAGAAAAAAAATTAGAAGCGATTGTCGTCACATCTTTTGATTAACGGGGATCATTGCAGAATTAGTTGAAGTATTTTTAGAGCAAAAAAAAAACAAAAAAAAACGGTCGGACTTTGAGAAAATTACGGTTTTTTCAAAAAAACTAAAATATTTCATATATCTGGGATTCTGAAAAATTTTTCATATTTTTTTCGAAAACTACATTTAAAAACAAAAATTTTGAAAAAAAAAAGTTCCCAAACGGTCAATTTTTGAAAAAGTTCTGGCAATTTAAAAATAAAAGAGCGGTTTTTTTCAAAAATTCATAACTTTTTTTGAGTCGGGAAAAAAAATTTGAAAAAATTCTGAAAAATAACTTTCGGGGGGTAGAAAAAGATAGAAAATTTTCAGCGAAATCAAAGGGGGTCAGGTAAAAAATTTGTCGATTTGACATGGAATGACCCATATGTATGTACTGTTTTTATGTAAAAAGGTGTTGTTTATGATCTCGTCCCAAAAAACCCACGTTTCGATTATCCGAACTAGTCTCGGTCCCAATTGGTTCGGATAATCGAGGTTCTACTGTACCTTGTTTTTTCCAGCAATGGAACGTCACAGCGTTGTCATGCGACTATTTGGAAGCCTGGGTCTCGATAGGATCGCCAGTGCCTGAGAGAGAAGTCACCACTCTCAGAAGTTCGCGAGAAGTAAAGAATAAACGTAGTTAGTGTAAAAACGATCTTTATTCACTTGTAAAGTTACACGCACAAATGTATCAAGAGCTACGGTGACTCGATACAATACTTGGTGAAAATTGTCCTCTTGACCAAGGTTCACCTTGTCGCGCACTTATCCTACTTAAGACTGGCTCTCTAGCCACTCGCTTGGTTCATCTGCGTTGGTCAGTAAGGCGGTTCCCCCTGATTGGGAAATGCAATGCATTTCCTTAATTGGAGAAAAACGTCTTAACGTTGACACCTCTACCCAATGCGTACGGCCCATTGGTGGCGTACCATCCATCGGTCCCCAAGTACGGCAACGCGGAGGTAAATGGGTCTCTTAATGACCTCGTATTTGCGAGGCCCTCAGCGAATTGTGTATTGCTTTATGAGCGGGTCATTCCGCTTGTGAAGAATTATTGCACGGATGTTTATGATGTCCTCAGCGAGGAGTTCGAGAGAATTTCTATTTTTATGGACGGTCCGAGGTATTCCTATTGGGACAGGGTTTCCGGGACCGCCAGCAACCTAGCATTAGGGGGCTTAAAATGCTGTAATGAACAGAGAAACTCGTCGGGAAAAGAATATAAGTACATAGCATGGGACGAAGGTCGCGACACTCCACTCACTGGATCGAGAAACGCTCTCGTTTCAACCATCCAGTTCTATGGCGAATTCGCGATTGGTTCTTTGTAGCATCGTTAATCGTTTCCTTTCTTGTTTGAGTTGGAGTTCGGTCGCTTTCTTTTCACTGCAGCATGTCTGAAAACCTTTTAGTATGCATATGCATAAACCTATTTTGATAGCTAGGGATATAACACCGATAATGATTATACCCGAGACTATTGCTCCTACGCTGGGTAAGACGATTCCTTTAAAGTTGGCCCATTCCTTGTTAACAAGTAATAGACCATTCTTGCTTCCTAGTAGACGTGTGTAAGTAATGCGATTGATGCACTACGCGTAATATCACCCGACGGTGTATTGTAGCATTACACATGACTCGACCAAATTAAGCATTACACATCACACTAAGGCTAGGTTTAGTGTTCGACCAACGGGGAGTGCTGAGATCGGTCGAGTGTCGGGTCATATAACGGGTAATATATCAGACTGGGTTTAGTGCTCGACCGACGGGGAGCGCTGATGTGAGTTGAGCGTATATAGTTATATACAATACATATGCAATACGACGATGAGCGCTGATGTCGGTTGAGCACTAAACCCAGCTAGCTCAATAAACTTAGCCGCGGACTATGAAAATATCGAATTCTGTTCCATGCCAATCGATTGTTGGTCGTTTGTTAGTGTTTGTAAGACAAAATCCAGCGTTTGTTACACATTATTTATTTAATGATACGAAAAACAAATTTTATGTCAAAGTTAGTCGCAGGAAAATGTTTTTCTAATGATTTCGAACTTTTTTCGTAACCAATCGTTTGTTAGTCATTTGTTAGTGATTGTTAGTCGATTTTTATGGTTTGTTAGAGCTTAATTTTGACTTTATCGTTAAAAAAACTTTTCAATCCCATAGCACACTGCAAGCCACGTGAAGTTCGCAGCATTGCCACGACGGCTGAGCAGGGCTTTGTACATGTAACTCCTCAATTTCAGCAAACGAAAAACAAACGATTGGTTATGAAAAAAAGTTCGAAATCATTAGAAAAGCATTTTCCTGCGGCTAACTTTGATATGAAATTTGTTTTTTGTATTTTTGAATAAATAAATACTAACAAACGCTGGATTTTGTCTAAACAACGACTAACAATCGAGTAGGATTGAAATAATCAGCATTTTGCTGAAACTGAGGAGTTTCATGTACAAAGCCCTGCTCAGCTGTCGTGGCAATGCGGCCAACTTCACGTGGCTTGCAGCCAACTTCACGTGGCTTGCAGCCAACTTCACGTGGCTTACGGCGTACTAAGGGAGTCTAAAGTTTTTTTGACGATAAAGTCAAAACTACGCTCTAACAAACGATAAAAATCGATTAACAATCACTAACAAACTATTGGTTTCGAAGAAAAGTTCAAAATCATTAGAAAAGCATTTTTCTGCAGTTAACTTTGACATGGATTCTTTTTCCTTTTTTAAAATAAATAACGTCTAACATACGCTGGATTTTGTCTAACAAACACTAACAATCGAGTAGGATTGGAATAATCAGCATTTTGCTGAAATTGAGGAGTTACATGTACTAAGCCCTGCTCAGCCGTCGTGGCCAGTGTTGGGCAGCACTAATTACTTAGAGTAATTAATTACATTGAAATTACTAATTACACCTATAATTTGTAATTAAAAACATAAAACATTACTAATTACATTTTTTATTTGTAATTAAAAAAAATATATTACTAATTGCATTGTAACTTGAAATAATACAAATTTTAATTACAAATTACAAATGTAATTAGAATATTTTCTTCTTTCTAATTACAAATCACAAATATATTTAGGATATTTTTTTCTTTCTAATTACAAATTACAAATATAATTAGAATATTTTTTGCTTTCTAATTACAAATTACAAATGTAATTAGAATTTTTTTTCTAATTACAAATTACAAATGTAATTCGAATCGATTTTTCTGCTAACTACAATTTACAAATGTTAATAATATAGATTTTTCTTATGATTACAAATTACGAATGTCATAAAAATAAGATTTTGATGTGGCTTAAACAAGAATTTGAGACGAAACCAAGTCAAGACTAATTATGAGTCTCGAAAAAAAATTGAGCCCAATCTATGGTCTCGGTCGCCTCCCGGTCTCGAATAGTGTTATCAGGTTTGTTGGTGTTGGCTGAATTCAGAACAGTGGGGCAAATATAGAGGATCGAAAATGAAAGTTCATTTAATTTAATTAATAATCGGCTCTCGGGAGTTATCAAAGTCATTTATTACGAATCTGTCTTTCAAATTCAGAATAAAAAACGGTGGATCTAATGTGGCAGACCTAAATACAACAATTTATACGATTCGCAAAATAATTGGTATTAAGGGGTTTGCAAGGTCGCTTACTACGAATCTGCCCTACAAATTAAGAAATTCAAAATGGTGGATCCAATATGGCGTAACGAAATGCAAAAATTGACTACAATCGGATAAAACTCGGTACTAGGGAGTTTTTGGGACCGCTGATTACTAGTTCAAACTCACGATACATACATTCAAAACAGTGTCTCCAATATCGCAGACCATGATATAATAATGTATTCGATTCCCATGGAAATTTGTTTTACAGGGTTTTGGAGGTCACTGAATACGAATCTGCCTTTAAAATACATAAATAAAATAGTGGGTCCAGCATTGCCCATGAATTACCAGAATTTACTTGGTTCGAATGATAATTAGTAGTAAGGGATTGTTGAGGTCGATAATTATGTAAAATTTGAGAATTCAAAATGGCGGATCCAAAGTACCAAGTTTCCACGGATTCCAGTCAATGTTTGAGTTTTGATACGCGATGCTAGATCTGCTGTTTTTTAATTCTGTATTTCGAGAGCAGATTCATAACCAGTGACCTCGAAAACCCCTTGATACTAACTATCGTGAGGATAGAGTAAATTATTGTATTGTAGTTCACCATGATCGACCCACAATTTTTAATTTACGCATTTTGAGGACAGGCTTGTAATCAGCAATCTCGAAAATTTCCGAGTCCTAATTTTCAGTCAAATTGAATCAATTTTCAGTGTTAAACCGCCATTTTGGATCCTCTATTTTTAATTTTGACCTTTAATTCATAATCAGCAGACTGCGGAAACCTCTGAGTACCAAATTTTGCGAAAGTCAAGTCTAACCAATCACGAAATACTCTATGTAGGCCATATGGCATCAATAAGCTGCATATGGGGTCCGTCGACCTGCCTTTTTGGATTTATGAATTTGAGGATGGATTCATAACCAGCGACCTCCTACACCCCCTAATACCAATTATCGTGCGAATCGCGTAAATTTTTGTATTTCGATCCGCCATTTTGAATACCTGAATTTTGAGGAATGTGAATTTTGTTAATTATGAAAAACAATTAATACCAATGACATTTGTAATTTGTAATAAGAACAAAAATCGATGCTGATTAGATTTGTAATTAAAAGAAAAATTAATTATAATTACATTTATTATTTGTAATTAGAAAGAAACAAATATTCTAATTACATTTGTAATTTGTAATTAGAAAAAAACCGTTCCCAATTACATTTGTAATTTGTATTTACAGTTTTTATAATTATGAATTATAATAGTAATATGTAACTAAATTTTTTCTAATTACAAATGACAATTGTTATTAGTAATTGTTTTCCTTCTAATTACAAAATGCCATTGTAATAAGCAATTTTTTTTATTAATTACAAAATGTCATTCTAATTAGCCTTTTTTTTACTTATTACAAATTACATTTGTAATTTGTAATTAGAGTATCATCAATTTAAAAAACGCCCAACACTGGTCGTGGTAATACGGCGACCTTCACGTGGCCTGCAGCCAACTTCACGTGGCTTGCAACGTGCTATTGGAGTGAAAAGTTTTTTAACGATAAAGTCAAAATTAAGCTCTAACAAACGATAAAAATTAACTAACAATCACTAACAAACGACTAACAAATGTTTGGTTACGAAAAAAGTTCGAAATCATTAGAAAGGCATTTTCCTGCGGCTCACTTTGACATAAAATTTGTTTTTCATATTATTAAATAAATAACGTCTAACAAATGCTCGATTTTGTCTAACAAACACTAACAAACGACAAACAAACGATTGGCATGGAAAAGAAGTCGATATTTTCATAGTCGGCGGCTAAGTTTATTGAGCTAACCCAGCTTTAGTGTAATGCTACAATACGTGGTCAACATCAATCGCATTACTCGCACATGTTAGTGTATAATGGCGACTGAGAGAAAAAGTAACTGTGATGTATTAGCATTATAAATGTAAGGTGGGCAACGCGCAAACAACCGTTCGTGTACGCATGCGCTGAACCCGCCTAGCCAGGGATCAAGCCGGTAACGGCATTCGCTAAATAGCTACGCTTCTGGACATACGTTAAAATAAAGCACAAGGTTTACACGTCGTAGTAGAATTATGAATCCTGCGATATTATATAAATTGGCGACGAGGTTAAAATAAGTTGCGTGCAAATGGTGCAAGGTGCACTAAAATTCCACGGCGAAATACAAAAGACAGTCAAGCGTGCAAGGTGCACGAAATTTCAAGGTGAAATTGTGGCAAAAAGGAGTTAGTTGCGAGCTATAGAAAAAAGAAAAGTGAAAAATGGAGGCGGAAAAAGCTCGGCTGCAAGAAAGAAGAAAACAACTAGAACAACAAATATTAGAACAATACAAGTTGAGAGAGTCCTTGAACGAATATCAAGCAGATTTGAGATCTCGGGAAGAAGCATTGAGAATTGAACGAGAAAAGTTGGCCAGCGAGAAACTTCATGCGATAGAGCAACAGGCGACTCTAGAACGTTCGAGGCAGAAGTCAACAAACCAAAGTCCGCAAATATCGAATGTTTCGTTTTTTTCTACTATCGGCTCATTGTCTGAGTATCGGATAGGTGAGGACTGGGATATTTACGAGGAACGATTAAGTCAGTATTTCCTTGCGAATAATGTTCCGGCGGATAGACAAGTAGCGGTGCTTATTACTCTTATAGGCCAGGAGGCTTATAAAATTCTCAAAGGTTTGTGCGACCCAGATTTACCAGCGACTCGACCATATCGGGAGCTCTGTGAGATTTTGGGAAAGCATTTCGCACCGAGAATTTCAGCTTTCAAGGAGAGAGTCGAATTCTCCAGTCTACGTCAAGGTGAAAACGAAACAATCAACATGTGGTATGCGAGAATTAAAAGTAAAGCGATTAACTGCAAATTTGGCAATCTGTTAACGGACAAGATAAAAGACAAATTTGTGACGGGCCTAAAGAGTCCGGGACAAAGTTTGTGAACAAAGTGTGACAGCAATATTGAACGAGGTTCTCGAGGCAGCCAGGAACAAAGAAGCGACCTTGCGGGAATCAACAACAGCTCCAGATCCAAACGTTCAACGAGTCAGGCATTTCGGAGCTGCAAGGTCATCGAAACAAGAAGCCCAGCCAGAAGTCAGGGTCAACGATTCGAAGTATTCGAAGAGATCATCGGAGGTGGCGAATGATCCTAAATGTAAACACTGTGGTGGTATAAGACATAATACTACAAATTGCCGGTACAAGGAGTACAAGTGTAAAATATGCAAAAGAATGGGACATTTGACCTAAGTCTGCAAGAAAAAAAATTCCAACGTGACTCAAAATTATGTAGAATCGACGGACGATTGTGATAATTTTGTTGACATGTATCAAGTTACTAATTCGAGCGAAGTAATTCATCCGGTTTTTAGAAAAATATTGATTGAAAACAAAGTGATAGAGGTCGAAATTGACTCGGGTGCCGGACGGTCGATTATGCCAGAGGAAATTTATAGAGAAAAGCTATCGAACGGTCCACTGTTACTTCGATTAAATTAAGAATGTACGATAACAATATTTTGAATCTAATTGGGCAAATCGAAGTCGAGATGGTAAATAACGGAGATAAAGTTCGTGGAAATTGGATAATCGTTCGAGAAGGCAGTAGACCATTGTTGGGACGAGATTTAATGAAGCTGCTGGGTTTTTACATTGCTTCGGTAAATACAATAGAAACGGACAGTGAGATTCAAAAAGTTGTTAAGCAATATAAAATGTTATTCGAAGATAAGTTAGGCGACGTATGAAAAAATCGACATAAAGTTGAAAGAAAATGTGCAGCCGATTTTTTTTAAACCAAGGCCGGTTCTGATCGCGATGCAAAAAAAAACTCGAAGAACAGCTAGATAGGTTGGAAAAAGATAGAGTAATCGAATTAACGAGTAACAATCGGTGGGGAACTCCTTTAGTGCCGATTTTGAAAGAGGATGGATCGATGTATGTGCTGACTACAAAATCACGGTTAATAAAACTGTGGAGGATGTTAAACATCCACTTCCGAGAATAGAGAAGCTTTTCGCGACACTCAGCGGAGGTGAACGGTTCACAAAGCTTGATATGACGGCAGCGTATAATCAATTGGTTCTTTCTGAGACAGGAAGGAAACTGTTGGCATGGAGTACCCACCGGGGAATTTACATTTTGAATCGATTACCATTTGGAATCAAACCGGCGTGCGCCATTTTCCAAAAAATAGTTGAGAAGGTACTGCAAGGCGCAGAAGGAGTGATACATTTTTTAGACGGCATTGTTGCAACGGGAAAAACAAAGGAAGAGCATTTAGAAAATTTGAAAGAGGTTTTTCGACGTTTAAACGACGCGGGATTGAGATTAAATTTAAAGAAATGTTCATTTTTTCAGACGGAGATTCGGTATCTGGGTCATATTATTGACAAAAACGGTCTAAGGAAGAATCCAGAAAAAATAGAAGCGATAGTTAACGTGCGTAGACCGTCAAATATTTCAGAAATACAAGCTTTTCTGGGAATGGTTAACTATTACGCTAGATTCGTGCCAAACATCTCTGAGATATTATCACCATTGTATCAATTGCTCAAGAAGAAAGAATATGAATGGAATAATGAGTGCGAAAAGGCTTACGATAAAATTAAAGCAGAAATGACGACGGAACGTTGTTTAATACATTTCAATCCTGAGTGGAAAATTAAATTAGTTTGCGATGCGTCAAAGATCGGGGTCGGAGCCGTTCTTCTACATGTTTTGCCAGACGGATCGGAAAGGCCGATTTCTTTTGCGTCAAGAGTGTTACGCGACGCAGAGAGGAATTATTCAGTTATCCACAGGGAAGCCTTGGCAATTTATTGGGCGGGTACTAAATTTTATCAGTACTTACTCGGAAATGAATTTGTGCTATGCTCGGATCAGAAGCCGTTGCAAGCACTGTTCGGGGAAAACAAAGGTACTCCGCACATGGCGGCACGGAGGCTGCAACGGTGGGCGCTTTTTTTAAGCGGTTTTAAGTACAAATTCGAATACATTCGAGGAAAATTAAATGGAGGAGCAGATGGATTGTCAAGGTTACCTTTGAATGAAATCAAACCAGAGATCGAAAAAGGTGATTATTTCCATTTTATTGTAGAAGATCGCATTCCGATCTCAAGAGAAAGAATTAAAATAGAAACGAGACGAGACACTGTACTTAGTAGAGTGTACGAGTATTGTCGGGATGGTTGGCCGAAAGAAATGGACGAGTCTCTAAAGTCATATGCGAGGAGAGCGAACGAAATATCGGTGGAAAAAGACGTAGTAATGTGGGGTTATAGAGTCGTCATTCCCAAAAAATTGAGAACAATAATGTTAAAGGAAATACATTGCTCGCATATGGGAATTGTTCAAATGAAGTCACCGGCCCGATAGTATTTTTGGTGGCCAGGATTAGATAAGGAAATAGAAGAATACGTGAAAAGTTGCGCAGCGTGCGCATCAACTGCTAAATTACCGGAGAAAGTACCGTTGGTTAAATTTCGCGAAGGGAAGTTTCCTTTTGAACGAGTGCATATTGTTTTTTTGGGTCCTTTTCGTGGGAAAACTTATTTTCTAATTGTAGATGCCTATTCAAAGTGGCCGGAAGTTTTCGAAATAACTCAAACGGACTCAGCCAGCACGATAGAGAAGTTAAGAGAATGCTTCGCGAAATTTGGAATTCCAAGAATGATATTCTTCGATAACGGGAGGCAGTTTGTTTCGGCAGAATTTGAGCAGTTTTGCACAAAAAATAGTATAGTGCTTAGAACCTCGGCGCCTTACCATCCAGCAACGAATGGCTTGGCGGAAAACGCCGTTGGTTCATTTAAGAG
Organism: Ophion obscuratus; assembly: GCA_964007375.1. Classification (NCBI taxonomy): domain Eukaryota; kingdom Metazoa; phylum Arthropoda; class Insecta; order Hymenoptera; family Ichneumonidae; genus Ophion; species Ophion obscuratus. Next base: position 56,277,693 of record OZ023312.1, read on the forward strand.
GGGTATAAAAAACCTTTATTTGGTATAAGCGAAAAGGATATAAAAATGTCCACCCTTATAAATAGATATTTATTGACGTACACAAAAGTAACTCATTCGACAACTGGGGAGACCCCTGCAAAATTGATGATCGGCAGAAATGCAATGACGAGACTCGATAGTATTAAGATTTCGAAGGTGAAAAAGGAAAGAGAGAAACAAATTAGAAATTTTCGAGGTAAAAGAGAGGTTTCCTTTCAGATAGGAGAAATCGTATATGCGCGTAATTATATAAATGTGGACAAACCAACATGGTGCAGAGCGAAAATTGTAAATTGTCTGGGTGAACGGATGTATGTATGTGTGCCAGAAGGAAATTGTAAACTCGAGTGGAGGAGACATGTTAACCATTTGTTAAAAGCGGGTACGTTTTATGAAGAAGAGTTCGGCGAAAGTGTTACCACCGAGAGAGAGGATCGTACGCTGGAACAAAAATGTGAATCCGAGCGTTCAAAGGTGGCACCAACGATGGTCCCGGAAGTGGTAAATACAGGTGATTCAGCGTTGGAGGAGAAAAACGCAGTCAAATTACCGGAAAAGTTTAGTTCTTCGGAATCCGAAATTCGAACCGAGCCCAAGGAATCAGGGCCTGTTGACAAAGATTTAGGCGATCGAAAGCTAGTAAATCAGCGAGAGAAGCGTAAAAGTATTAGAAAAAGTACTAGTAAAGCCTCGGACGGGAATGTAAGCCAAAGGCCGAAACGAACAATTAAACCCGTGATAAGGTTAAATTTGTAAATCAGGAGAAAATGCTTGTAAACAATGTAATTAATACGGTAAGGCTAAATTAAGCCATTGATAAATGCTATAGCAATGTAAGTAATTATGGCTATCGCAAAGGAAGTAGAAAGCGGAAGGTTCAACCTGGGCAGATGAGTATTAAACTTGAAAGGGAGGAACTGTGACGTATTAGCATGAGGTGGACCACGCGCAAACAACCGTTTGTGTACGCATGCGCTGAACCCGCCTAGCCAGGGATCAAGCCGGTAACCGCATTCGCTAAATAGCTACGCTTCTGGACACACGTTAAAATAAAGCACAAGGTTTACACGTCGTAGTAGAATTATGAATCCTACGATATTATAGTAATCCTCTTTGGAATCACTTCGAAGAAGTTGTTCCGAGCAAAAAAGCCAAATGTGCCTACTGCTCGCGTATATGGGCAATTTCTTCCAGCTCAATAGGAAGCCTGAGCCGACATATGACAGCCATCCATCCTAAAATTCAAGTAAATAGCGACAGACAGCTTGCATCTCTTCCCAATAGAAATGTCGATAATGAGATCGAAGTAGAGCCGATTTCCTCAGAAAGATAGTCGTTCCTAAAGATATAAGGATTCCTCATTTCGCGTTTACAACGACACGCGGAATGAGGAATCCTTGTTTCTTAAGGAACGACTATGAATACGGGTGTTAATCTATCTATTACTTTATATTACACCCATTCCATTACCATATCACACAAGACGTGATAGTGAGCTGCCGCATGGGGCGCCATCTCGGGTGATGTTTAGGGTGATGTTGTAATGTAATATCACTCCGTACGAAATGTAATGCCATATCACATTACTTTATAAAGCACTGTTTTGCGCATCTCTTTTTCTAGTTCGTGAATGAGTGATTCTATGGTTCTGCTGTAATCTTTTAGGGTTTCGAGGTTTAATCTATGTAATAAGAAGGGATTTTCTTTGAACTCTAGTAGTGCATGTTTTATCATGACCTCAATATTGAATATTCCACTCGATAGTTTGGTCCTTGTTTGTAATAGTTTGACTCGAGAAGTTTTGGTATGAAGTTCACATTTTTCATCCGTTTCAATGATGGAGGGTTTTGTTAATTCGAATATCTGGTGGGCACTGTTGCATGTTAATGTTAGTGTTTTTGGTTAATCGCTAAGAATTAGTATTTGGGCTTGTGCCGTAGTTGTATAGGCAAAATTCTTAACTTCGAAATTAGATATTCTACAGTCGTTTGCAGCATTGCTTGGGTTCTCGCAAAGCGAAATTGAATCGGAAGTATGTTCTATTCCTGGGTATTTGGTGATGAAATCTCCATTGACGTTCTTGAGTTCTTCCGGTTTCACTTCCCTTGTAAAATTGTCTCGTTCCATCCGCGCGGCATACAATGGCAGGACGACAATGTATGTGCCATTGATCATTCGTGGAACTAGTGTATTCCCTATCAGAGTCCAGGGTACGTTTTCCAGGCTGGGTATCGTGATGATGTAGATGATTTTTCTTTTTGTAGTAGCTATCTGAATATTTGCCATATCGATAAACTTCTGATAGTTTTCTTCTGTCGTGTTCACAATATGCTTTCCATATTGGGCTTCGAAGGCTTTCATCGATTGTATGAATCTTTGGAGTGGACAGAGTGACCGTTGCAAGATCCCGTGTTTTCCGACTTCGATGTCGAAGTTAATTGTGAGTGTGTCCCTTTCCAAACTTTTCTGTAATCCCCCTAGATACTTCTGTCTGTTTTCCAACATGGTTATATATCACAGTTGGTTCGTGTTGTTTTTTGCCTTTTTAAATTCCTTTTCTAGCGTCTCAATGTATTCCCACATGGTCTTTTGGTTCACCTCGAGAGTATGGATTTGATCCTGAGTAATTTTCATTTGCTTGCGAAGCAGGAGATTTAGGTCTCCGGTCGCGTTAGCAAGATCGTCGATGTTGGCTTTTATGACTCGTAGATCTTCTGCGTCTGCCGCGCCCCAATGAAACTTCTAGATTGTCCCGGCGATGTCTAGTATTCCCCTTCTGTTGCGGTGGCTGTGCTTGAGATGTGTTGGTAGGTCTCTATTAAGAGGATTTGGAGTTCTGAGGTTGCCTTCCTTACAACGGATAGCAGTTATTACCGCGTGGGCTCCAAAAATTTTGGCGTATTCGTCAAAGCTGTTCCTGTTGGCGTCGTCGATGTTCCACATCCTTAGTGGTATTACTATAGGATTCGTTCCGGGGGCTGCCGTTGATGTCGTCACATATGTAGAGAGGTCGTATAGTCCCAGAATCTTGTTGAGGGTCCTCAGCGAATCCCGTAACCTTTTGTTTTCCATGACGAGTATCTTTTGGTTTAGTTCTAGATTTTCCGTGGGATCTTTCACCGAATTGACCCTATTCTGCAGTTTGTCGGTTGTCTGTTCTATTTGTAGTAGACGAGAAAAGACTGGCTTGGTGTCGACGGCGTGGACTATCATCCATTCTTCCTGGTATGTGTACACCTTTTCAATTGTTTCTTGGATGAGTGTACCCTGGATCGGTTTCAGCGTGTAGTGTCCTGCTGCTCCCTGCCTGCATATGATACCAACATTGAAATGCTCCAACATTATATCGGGATTCTCTTATTGATCTTCGGATTGAACTTCATTTCAATCTGAATCAATTTGAAGTTCATTTTGTCTTTTCTTTATTTTCAGTTTCGGCACTTGTGGGTTTACATTTTCATAACGGATATAAGGTTTGGTATGGGAAATGTGGATCCATTTGGGTTCATCATTAAACAGGATCATCACCTTATTTTTATCGAGATTAGTAGCTTCGGTCGTATATGGTCCTTGCCATTTTTTCTCGAGTGAATGTCTTTTCGCGTTGTTATGGGTCAGTATTTCGTCTCCTTGCGCATAAATCGGCATTTGTCGCACTATCCCAGCGTCCACTTTTCTTTTCTGTTTCAGGGTCGCCCCTTGGAGACGTAGGTGAGCCTGATACATTGTTCTTTCAAGTTCTTTAGTCCACGCTATTGCTCGGGACTTTATCTTCTCAGATTCAGGTTTGGTGAAGTTATTCGGGGTATTGGGTGCATGTGGAAACATGAGACTGTGAGGTGTCATTTTCAATGTTGAGTGAATGGTGGTATTCCAGACCTTATACATAATAGGTAACACGGTGTCCCACATGTTCGGTCTGTCTTGGACCGTCGTCCGGATATTATTCTTGAGAACACCGTGCATCCTCTTGATCACTCCGTTTCCTTGCGGGTGATAGGCGGCGGTTGTTATATGCTTAATTCCATAGAATTTTTGCGAACTTCGTCATCAATACGTTGTTCAACTTCGTACCCATGTCGCTGAGGATTTGTTTCGGAAATCATATTAAGGCAGGATTCTACTTTGAAACTTTGAAAAAAAAAAATTTGTTTTTACATTTTTCGAAAGTAAATATGTTCAAGAATGTTCGGTCAAAATTTTATAAAGTTCCAAGCAGTCTAACTATCCTTTTTCGCCTTTCGAACGCACCTACCTGAGCGCGCTATTGTGACCCGCCCGGCGCGCGGCCCGGACTCACCAAAACTTTAAACGCGTTTTTCTCGAAACGACATTTTCAAGTACCGTGGTCGTGATAACTCAAAAAGTACTGAACCGATCCTTATGAAATTTGGAACACATATTCTATATGTGTGTACCAACCGACCTAACTACAATCAACTTAAAATTTTGATTAGAACTATTTTTTTATTGCAAAAAAGACCCCAAAAAAACCCATTTTTTTCGTATTTTAGCCGCCATTTTGTTAATTTTGCACGTATATAAAATATTCTAGTTAGGTCGGTTCCTGAAGACATACCGAACATGAAACTATTTGATTTTTTTGTTTCAGACCATCCGTCGGGAAGATTTCACGACCACGGCAACGGTACCAGTTTTTCGAGGCGTTGGCTTTAAACATATTTTTCGTGTACAAAAAATGAATAAAATACATTTAAATTTTTTTTTATGTACTTAAAGAGTGTATTTATTGAACAGTTTAAACCCCATATCGATATCTTTAATAGTATTCTCAGAAAAAAATCACGAAAATAGCGTTTTTTCATGGTTTCAAAGTAGAATCCTGCCTTAAGCAGAACCACGTGTCGTGCAATGCTTTGAGTACCTGTATGGCTGATTTCTTCTTTAATGGTGCAAGTAGAATGAATTTGGTCAATCTATCTTGCATTCTTAGGATGTAACTGTTATCTGAGTTCGTTGTTGGAAGCGGCCCGACTGAATCTATGGCTACCTTCTCGTTGGGTCTAGTGACATATTTCATTTCCTTGCCTTCTGGTTCTTGTGGGATGCTTTCCTTTTTGTAGCATTGAGAAGTTTCACATGTGGCGACATAGTTTGCGATTTGCCTGATGATTTCCTTCATTTTCACCGTCCCGTTATGTCCCGCGACATTGCTATGCGCTGATCTTAATATGTCCGTTCGTTGTTCTGGTGGCGGTGCCTCTTGTGTGGAACGATAGAATTGTACTGATGTTGGGTTATTTTTTTCGAACTCTCGAAGTGTCGCTTCGATCCTTGCGATTTCGGAGTGTGCGAATTCTTTTGGATCGACGTATAGTCGGATTTTTTGTTCGTTCTTTTTCCGTTCGCATAACCATTGTGTTAATTCATTATCAAAGTTATCTTTGTTGACGAATACCATGTCCTATTTGTCTTTATTCTTTACCCCTGCTGTTATGCGTTCCCATTCCAGGTGTTCGGTTCTGTTAGGGAAGAGTTGGACGTCCTGATACTTTAATTCATTTCTCGATGACTCGGCTCATCCTCCAATTGGTCTATATGGTTCAGTAGTTGCATTCCAGTGTCTCTGCTGACTTTGTTGTTTCGTACCCTGGAATAGTGGGGGAGGAGGGTACCCCATTGTTCCTTGGTGTACTGTCTTCTTTGGTCAGAAACACAAAATTTGTTGATGTCATCCCATTTGGTCGGAGGCTGTCTTGTGATATTAAAAACTCGCGAGAGTGTGTCGGCAACTACGTTATCCTTTCCCTTTACATATTCGATGTCGTAATAATATTCTTCGATACACAATCTCCACAGGAGAAGTCTTTGACTAGGGTCCTTACAGTTCTTCAACCGAACTAAGACTCGGTGGTCGGTTTTGATAATGAATGGTTTGTCTTTTGTCGTTAGAAGATATTGCCGGAGTTTCTTCACACACCACACAACTGCTAGTAGTTCTTTCTCGGTTGTATTATATCTTATTTCCGCGGCTTTCAGAACACGGGAAAGAAAGTATACGGGATGTCCGTCTTGTGACAATACTCCTTCGATTCCAACATTCGATGCGTCCGTTGTTAGAACGTATTCCTTTGTTGGGTCTGGTGGTCGTAGGACAGGTGGATTCATCATTGCCTTTTTTAACGTGTCAAATGCGGTTTGACATTTCTCGTCCCACTGATAGGTAGCGTCCTTCTTTGTTAATTCCGTTAGAGGTTTTCCGATCCTGGAAAAGTTCTTGATAAATCTCCGATAGTATCCGATCAATCCCAGGAAGGCTTTTACCTCCGTTGAATTTCGTGGTGATGGAAACTTCTGCACGGCCTCAAGTTTCGCGGGGTTCGGTTTGACTCCTTCTGGCGGTATCGCGTGTCCTAGGTATTCCAATTCGTCTTTGAGATAATGACATTTTTCTGAGTGCAGTTTGAGACCTTTTTCTCGTAAACCTGCAAACACACTTTTAATGTTCCGGTTATGTTCTTCGAGAGTCTTTCCGAAAATGACTATGTCATCGATGTATACATAGCATATGTTGTGATTACGTCCCACTAGGGCCATGTCCATCATCCATTGAAACGTGCTAGGGGCATTTTTCAATCCAAAAGGCATCCGCTGATATTCGAAATGTCCCTCTAACGTTGAGAAAGCGGTGTATTTCATGCTTTCTGGGTCTATTCCTATGTGAAGAAATCCGGATCATAGGTCAAATGCGCTGAACTACCTTGCATCCCGTAGCGAGTCGAATATATCTTCGATGTTCGGCATGGGGTACGCGTCCTGCGTAGAGTATTCGTTTAGCTTTCGGAATTCGATTACAATCCTCCATTTTGGTTTGTCGTCTGGACCGGGTTTCTTGGGGACGACCCATATTGGTGAATTGTAGGGTGAGTTGGATGGTTTAATTATCTGCTTTGACAGCATGTCTTTAACGCCGTCGCTAATTACTTTTCTGTGTATCTCAGGGGCTCTAAAATTTCGAATGTTGATAATTTTCTGCTCGATCAGCTTAATTTCGTGCTTCGTACATGGCGACATGGGAAGGGGATCTCCTTCCACGGTGAATATATCGTTGAATGCCTCGACGATTTTCCAAATCTGAGCCTTGGATTCTTGATCCAGGTGTTCCAAATTCGTAATATTGCGTAATTTTTCAATCCGTTCTCTGTTCAGGCGTGAGAGAGTGTTAATCACTAGTTTCTTGCTAAAAGTTACTTCTCGGGCGGTGAACATCTCTTCGGTGAGAACCTTTTCCTTGTGGTAGTTAACGTATGCTCCTCTGGCATAACCGTTGTTGCTAGTTTTGACAATCTGTACTGGGGTATAAGTTCCTGGGTCACCTTCCTCTCGTATTAAGAAGATATTCACAATCTGGCTTTGGAAGTTGGAATTTAAACGGCGTAATGTAGTTGGCTCTAGCATTGATGGTGGAGTCTCGTAGGTCATGATCGACTGCTGATAACGTCATATTGTAGGTTGTTAGCACATAATCCTGATTCATCATGAAGGGTAGTCCCATTAGTCCATCTTCGTCTGGTTGAAGAGGGAAATTGTTGGGTACCACGATGAATTCGTCTGAGGATCCCAGATATTCGATGTTTACCTTTTCTTTCATAGTGTATGAAGCGTCCCCTATACGGAATGGCGTGTTCCCTTTAGTTATTGATAGCCCCGCTGGTATTTTGTTTCTCCTAATAAGATTCTACGTACTGCCGGTATTAATCAATAATCGTAGAGGTCCCTGGAATCCTTCTGGTTTGATTAATACTCGTCTGAGTTGCTGTTGCTGTACATGGAGTATCCTTGGACTCAATTTCGTTCAGCTCTTCGTAGTGTTCGAAGTTTACTGTTTCTTTTTCAGTCTTTTCTTCGACGTATTCGCTCGTCTCGTCCCGTGATGGTTGAGACTCCGTGCCCACTCTTTCGGACGTGAGGTTGTTTATTCGCCGTTGGTGATGGGGAGGTTTTTGTGAAGGCTGGGAAAATTTTGGACTTGGGCCTGTTTGTGTATCGGTGGTTCCCTGCATTCCCTAATAAAGTGGCCGGCTTTACCGCATCGGAAGCATCCCTTTTCTCGCTGGATACTATTCACGGCATTGTTTTTTGCATTTTCCAACAAACTGTCGAGTTCCTCTTGTGTCAAATTGTGGATCTTGTGCGCCTGTGATGGTAGCGGTTTGTAATGGTTTGTTCTTTCAGGAAACCGTTGCGGTGGCCTGACGTATTCTGTCGGGCGAGTCAGCTGTTGACGGTGGTGGCACGCTCGATATTGTTTTTCTGCGTTTGCTGCCGCTATCGCGCAGCTCCGCGAGGCACGCATAATCGGAATTTCGGAGTATTCAGCTTAGAACTATGTCCAGACCAAACAGAAAGTAGCTGGCAGCTGTCGCCTCGATATGTCCTGTGTTTTCGCCGGTCCCTCCCTCGTTCAATTCCTCGTTTTGGAAAGCGATGAGAGCAGTATCGTATTTCTGGTTGAACCGGTGGATGAAGTCCATAATATCCCTCCCATTTTACCTAATGGTAGCGAGTTCTGCCACGAGGGTTGAACTGCGTGCTCCTGCAAGCTGTATTTTTTTGATAGCCGAGGACAGGTCAAGCATGTTCTGTGTACCCACGATTTCCTTGCATATTAGAAGGGGTCCTCCTATTTTTTGAGATTTTGCCAGATAAAAGGAGAATTGCCGCTCCGATGGTTTGCAATATTTATACGCAAGGGCAGCGTGTTCTGACCAGAGCTTGTAATTATCGGTGCTTTGTCCCGTGATGGTATTAGGGACGAGTCTGAGAGCATCGATGGCTTTTTGTCCCTCTTCAGGTTCTACGATACCCGTTCTCCGATATTCACCCGGATAAAATCCGTTCGGATTGGGTGCTTGCGGTCTTCCTTGGCGAGAGGTTGGATAGTCCGTTTCTTCAGACCACTCTGTTTGGGAGAGTGTTCGACGCACTGGAGGTTGCATACCTATTGGCCTCTGTATCGTATGGTTGCACTCAGCGCGTAGTCGTGCCTGTTCGGCGACAACCCCGATGTTCTGTTGGGCCTGGTGAATTTGCCGTCTCAAGCTCGACTTCTGTCTCCCTGGTACGACAGGTGATATTGGCTCCTGATAGTTATTGCCAACTCTCTCCTGCTCCAGACTGCGTCGCAGGGCTTTTTGAGTCATGGCTCTGAACTCTGGGTCGTTCTGACTCAAGATCGATGGGGATGGGTGTGCCGGTGCTATCGCAATCCTGTGAGAGCTGCTCGGTGTGATCGGTCAAGAAGATAATTGAGACGTTGTGGCGGTATTCTTCGTATTGCCCCCAACGGTTGTTGGACAGTTGGCGGCCTATCTTCCGTCATGAGAGAAGCGGTGTTTAACCGTAGCGCGAGATCGTCGACCATCGGGTCGTCGCTTCCAGTTGCTAATCCGGTATCCGAGTCTCTCTCGGCAAAAATTACACATTGCCTCGCCATCATGTGTTGTCGAAAAGCCAGCGGTTCCCGCTAGACCATCCATGCTGGGTGATTTTCTCTGTGTGGAAGTGTAATCCCGTTTGTGTCATGACGGTCTCGGTCGTTTGAATCGATACTTCATCGAAGTTTTCCCTGTCGATGAGTCCCGCGGTTTGCGAAGGCGGTATGCCAACTTCAATATAGCTGGTCGCTAGCCGTCGCCCAGCGTTATCTTCCGCTAACACTTGTTCGTACGCGGGTGGTGGTGGTGGTGAGGTTTGGTAAGGGTCGTTGCGATCCGTTACGTGAATTTCGAGGTTAGTCATCCCGGCTAAATATATTATAACCGAAACTGGGACTAGTCTGTGTCGGAATTGTGTGTAATATGTCGATCTTCGACGTCGAGAGCATTGAAACGATCGCTAAGATCTTTTAATCTTTGGGTCACGACCGGATCCGACGATGATGCCCTAATACTTTCAGTTTTTCGAATAATCGCAATCATTTGTTTTACGATTTCGCGAATCCTTTGTAACGCTTCGCACCATGACGTAATCGAGATCGGCATGGTTGTGTTTTGTTTTTGTTTTCAAGTTAATACGCAAAATGTCGATCAAAAGAATATCGCGATACAATAATTAAGCAATTCAATCTTTGGCACACACGTTATGACGGAGAGCAGGAATAACCCAAATACTGGCGTCATCAGGTGCCGCTGCAGCGAGATCTCGGTTTCTTCAAAAGTCGGGAGTGCTTTTCTTTCTTTTGATTCGTTTTTATTGACGGACAGCTTACTGGACGATGTACTTTCCGGCGGATTTCTATCACCTTTTCAACTGCGCGTAAAGTGCTGTTTCCAGATACTTGGTCTGCTTACTGAGATGCACTTTCACTATTACTTCAGCAAAGGGTTCGCTTTACTATCAACACTCGGTAACTTTGTTTTTTTTTCTCGTCAAGCGATCTTCAGGTATTACAGTCTTTTTCCAGATTTGCGTGAGAAGCGGTTCGTCACGGAGAAATACGTAGTGAGAAACTTTTGCAATTTCGCTAGCGTATATCCTGGCAGGATCACCAAATTGTCATGCGACTATTTAGAAACCTGGGTCTCGATAGGATTGCCAGTGCCTGAGAGAGCAGTCACCACTCTTAGAAGGTCGCGAGAAGTAACGAATAATCGTAATTAGCGTAAAAACGATCCTTATTCACTTATAAAGTCACACGTACAAACGCATCAAGAGCTACGGTGACTCGATACAATACTTGGTGAAAATTGTCCTCTTGACCAAGGTTCACCTTGTCGCGCACTTGTCCAACTTAACAGTGCAGCCAGATCGCGGGCAAAAGTTACCCCCTCTCTAGTCTCTTGCGCGCCCATCACACAATCATAGTAGCGCGTGTCCGTGAGCGAGCGACGCTCGGACGTCTTCGAGAAGAGCCGAGCGCCACCGAAGTTTCCCGACCGCGCCTTCGGCAGCTACACCAATCCATGGACGCTGAGCACGTTCATGTGCGGCCAAGCCGAAACGGAGGATTCGAGGGAAAAAGCAATCTGAGCACGACTCGCACGTGACGTCACCCGACGGCATGAGCGAGGCTTTTAGATGATTTCAATGCTTATTTAGCTCTTGATTCTCTGCGTTATTAATGTATACAAAAAAATGTATCGCACGCTCTCATCGCTTATTTTTTTTCAGTTTATACGTTAATTTAAATATAATAATAAATCTAAATTACAACTTATTTATCTTCTAAAATATTGTTTACGCTTTACTCGCACCCGTCCTTATGCCAAATAAATTATAATTCATAAAAGTAAGCGGAAATATATTTATATTCGTATGATTATATTAATTCTCATAGCTCTCATATGAAAACTCTCATATAAAAAACTCTCATATGAAACTCTCATATGAAAAAAAAAACAAAAAAAACTTCAAAACCTTAAATTTCAAGGAACCAAGAACATACATCTTCACATTTTCAATCATGACGAATTTTTAACAATATACATCACCTAAATTATCAAAACATAAATCAAACAACACAAAATCACAACATCTTATACTCAACCCTTACTAATAGACAACAGGACACAAATAATAATCTTTCCACAGATCCTCTGAATGATATAAATTCGACAATCACATTAAATAAAACGAAAGAATGCCTTATAAATCCCTCCAAAATTGATATTCCCCTACACATTTCCACATTCTTGTCTCTAACAAGGAACATCCCTCAGGTGTCCGCCTCGGATTTTGTTGAAACTCATATATGTGATAGAGCATCGAAAACTTTGAGACACGTATTTTTTTTTTATCAGCGGAAAAACGGATTTAAGGGGGGAAACCGCCCCTCAAAGAAAGGCGTGTCGAGGGGTGATTTTTCAGTTTCACCCAGAAGCAATCCACCGGTCTGAATGAAACAAAAACGAAAATTCTTCTAATGAAAAGCGATGAAAATTTTACTATGAAAATGCTAAGAAAAAATTAAATTAGGGGGTAAACCACCCCTCAATTTGCCTTTTTTTCACCCCACACTTAAGAGGGTTGTATGCAAATTAATAAAACAGGTATCATTTTGAAGGGCAATTAAAATTAAAGTTGACGGGTTTTTGCGTTTTGGCGGCATAGCAAATTTAAGGGGGTAAACGACCCCTAACATAAATTTATTTATCATGGTCGTTTTTTCTGTGTTTGAAGTATATCCGCTGATTTCAAATATTTCTATAAGCTACAATTTAATGTTTTACCATATGTAAAAATTATTACATTCGTCTTAAGGGGTAACTACCCCTCTGACGAGAAGCATCATTGAAGTATCCGCTTTCGATTTCGTTGAAACTCAAATATGTGGTAAAGCATTGCAAACTATTGAACATGTTTTTTTTTGTATCGGCAGAAAAACGGTGTTGGGGGATGAAACCACCCCTCAAAGTTTCTCCCACAAGCAGTCCACCGATCTGAATGAAACAAAATCGAAAATTCCTCTAATATTAAGGGGTAAGGCCACTGTAAATTTTTTGAAAAATCGATTTTTTTTTATTGGCTTAAAAAATAGTTTAAACCCTCTAGTTTAAAAATAGTTTAAATCCTTTTAACTTCTTTTTTTAATTTTTTCCAATAAAAAACTATTCGCAAAACTTTAAACGCGTTTTTCTCGAAACATGGTTTTTCAAAATGGCACGCAGCATAACTCGAACAATTTTCATTTTTTTTACTTGAAATTTTAACCAGATGTGAACATTTACATTATCTTGAGAATGTCGATCGGAATTTTCAAGAACTTTATTTATTGATTTTTTATTAACAAAAAACTTGCCGTTTTTTTCGTCAAAAATCAATTTTTTTTTTTCAAACGCACGCCAAATCTACAAAAATTGATAGTTTTTAAAATCCGATCGACATTCTCTAGCTATAGCCCTCTAGATTAATGGTTTTTTTTTTGTTCTAGATTCAAAAGTGCACCAGTGGTGCTGCGTGCCGCGGAGCCCTGGAAGCAAAACATGTCCCGGGAAGATAGCTGTGGAACCGCCATTTTGTTTTTTTTTACTGTAAAAAAATGTTATAATAAAGTTTAATGTATGCCCGATAACACCATTAAAAGTTTTGTTTCAAATACCTTCAATTTCGGGAGCAAAAAATTAGTGAAAAAACCTTTTTTTGGGCCGTTACAGTGGCCTTACCCCTTAAGCGATGAAAAATCCACTACAAGAGTGTTGATTAGAAATATAATTAAGGGGTAAACCACCCCTCCATTTGCCGTTTTTCACCCCACGCTTAAGGGGGTTGTATGAAAATGAATAAAACAGGTATCATTCTGAAGGGGAATCAGAATTCAAGTTGACGCGTTGTTGTGTTTCTGCGGGACAGCAAATTTAAGGGGGTAAACCACCCCTAACATAAATTTGTTCATTTCCATTCATTTAAAAAATCAGAAGATTTTGAAAATCCTGTTACCTTTGGTTTTGGTGAATCGAACACACATTGTGAAATACCCGGTTGCAATAGATTGGCCATTATCAGATGTGCATGGTGCAAAAAATCGTTGTGTTTAAAGCATTTTTTAACGATCATCATTATTGCAGGAATTATGAGCCATGATTGTTGATGGTTGATAGTTGATAGACTAGAAAAAAAAGTATATATCGCAAGAAAATGATTTGACGGCATATGACTGCAATACTTTTCACAGGTACTATTAATTAAATCAGCTGATATGATTACCAAATAAAATATGTCAAAATATATTAAAAACATGTTCGTTAACCTACTATAAAACCCTCAGTTTCATTAATATGTTTAATTAAATAAACGGTAAAATAATAAAAATATACATGCCTCCACAAAACTACGTCGCTGGCTAAATTGTCGCTTGATCCAGGCGCATCATCGTTCCGAAATATACGAAGTGAGCCTTATAACTTATTCTGGAAATTATTATAATTAATGATATAGTAGAAGTGTATGTTTATTCCTATGGAGATGCTTAATGGACGTGCATATTAAAATCGGAAGCGTTTCGACACGAAAATATCAGTCTTATGAGTAAGGGGTAGCCCCACGTCCCCACTCCCAAAGTACCGCTCCTAAAGCTCAAAACGAATATGCCTGCACACACAAACATAAAATTGATATTACCGATGGAATGAAAACAGTTTTAACGAAATTCGTGAAACCTTTCGCGAAACTTCAAACGAAAAGCAATTAGAGGGGGTACTTTACCCTGAAAATGTGAAAATTTAAAAACGTAATAATTTAAAAATGCGGGAGAATATTTTGAATCCGCGGATACATGTTAAACACAGAAAACACGACGGTGATGAACAAATTTATATTAGGGGTGGCTTACCCCCTTAAATTTGCTGTCCCGCTGAAACGTAAAAACGCGTCAACTTGAATTTTGATTCCCCTTCAAAATGATACATGTTTCATTAATTTTCATACAACCCTTTTAAGCGTGGGGTGAAAAACGGCAAATGGAGGGGTGTTTTACCCCTTAATTATATTACTAATCAACACTCTTGTAGTGGATTTTTCATCGCTTAATATTAGAGGAATTTTCGATTTTGTTTCATTCAGATCGGTGGACTGCTTGTGGGAGAAACTTTGAGGAGTGATTTCATCCCATAACACCGTTTTTCTGCCGGTACAAAAAAAAACATGTTTAATAGTTTGCAATGCTTTACCACATATATAAGTTTCAACGAAATCGAAAGCGGAAACATCAATGATGTTTCTCATCAGAGGGGTAGTTACCCCTTAAGACGAATGTAATAATTTTGACATATGGTAAAACATTAAATTGTAGCTTATAGAAATATTTAAAATGAGCGGATATAATTTGAACACCGAAAAAACGACCATGATAAATAAATTTATGTTAAGGGTGGTTTACCTACTTAAATTTGCTATGCCGCCAAAACGCAAAAACCCGTCAACTTTAATTTTAATTGCCCTTCAAAATGATACCTGTTTTATTAATTTGCATACAACCCTCTTAAGTGTGGGGTGAAAAAAGGCAAATTGAGGGGTGGTTTACCCCCTAATTTATTTTTTCTTCACATCTTCATAGTGGATTTTTCATCGCTTTTCATTAGAAGAATTTTCGTTTTTGTTTCATTCAGAGCGGTGGATTGCTTCTGGGTGAAACTGCAAAATCTCCCCTCGACACGCCTTTCTTTGAGGGGCGGTTTCCCCCCTTAAATCCGTTTTTCCGCCGATAAAAAAAAATACGTGTCTCAAAGTTTTCGATGCTCTATCACATATATGAGTTTCAACAAAATCGGAGGCGGACACCTGAGGGATGTTCCTTGTAAGTGAAAAGTTTTGTTTTCCTTACCTCAAACTCTCAAACATAAAAAGTCATATCCACAAATCAATCTCCGAACTTGAGTCCAAATTAGATTTTTTACTCGACAAACCTAGACAAATCGAAATTAGAACCAGATTCACTAAAATCTCAAACAAAATAAATATTCCAACCTCATTTTCCAACACTAATCAAATTATAAAACACACGTCCTCATTCTTACAGAACAACCCTCAACTTTTAGTTACACGAGCTGACAAAGGAAATTCAACAGTCATTCTTAACAAATCGGATTACATTACAAAAACTCATGATTTACTCGCAGATTCCTCAACTTACAAATTAACAAATAGAAATCCCATCAACACTCTACAAAAAGGCATTAACAATATTCTCTCCAGATGGAAAACCCTAAAAATCATTGATGAAACAAAATACAAATTCTTAAAAGCTGAAAATTGCAACCTATCTCGTCTCTATTAGATGCCAAAAATTCATAAAAATGATTATCCATTTCATCCAATGGTATCATCAATAAATAGTCCAACGCATAAACTAGCTGAATTTATATAATCTAAACTTTCTATATTAATCAATACGACTAATTCACACGTCAAAAATAGTTTCCACCTAAAACATTCACTTTCTAACATTTCTATTCCACTCAACTACAAATTGGTCTCGTTTGATGTTGTTTCTTACTATACCAACATCCCATTACAACTTGTTATTCAAAGCCTTCAAAAAAGATCAAATCTATTTTCAAAAACATTTCCTTTAAACGAAATAATTAAAGCCATAGAATACATCATGTTCTCAACTTTCTTTACATTACAAAATAAAATTTACCAACAAATCTCAGGGTCACCAATGGGCTCACCTCTGGCTCCAATACTATCTAACATCTTAATGATTGATCTTGAAATAAATTGTGTGGAAAAATTAAAATTTTCGTTACCACTATATAAAAGATATGTTGATGATATTATTATTGCTCTACCAACAGACAAAATTAAATCGACCAAAAAGATTTTCAACTCATATAACTGAAAATTACAATTTACATCATAAAATGAAGTAGATAAAAAATCCCGTTTCTTGATATACTTTTAATCCATAAATAAAATTCAATTATCACAAATTGGTATAGGAAACCAACCTGGTCAGGCAGATTCATACATTTCTTTTCACACCACCCACTTTCCCAAAAAAAGCCATAATTTACATGTTAGTTTACAGAGCAATAAAATTATCTCATCCTACATTTCACAAAGAAAATGTTACGCAAAATGGCTCGATGACTCGAATCCAACTAGCGTTCGTTATAAACTCTGTCCTTGTGCAAAATACACATCACAAGGTAACGCGTCTTTATAAAGAACCTCTGGTTTTCGAATCGCCAGGTTAAGTTTTTGGTAAAGCCTTTCCAGGGCTGTATTACGTGTCAGGATGGTAATACGCGTAACAATAGGTCTGTAGCCCAACGGTGTCTTTATCGACGGCGCAGTCTTTCCTCGATGTCAGAATCAGGACCAATATTGGAAGTGAGATGAGTTTCACGTGTATTTTGATACTTGCCGAAATGTTGATCAAAGGTCTCTTTCCTTGGGACTTCTTTTATAACAAACAGTCGACGTCTTTACAGAAGGAGGACGAACCTTGGTGAGTACGATGCGAAACGGGTGAAGAATCAGAGCTTGCCAGGATTTGGAACAAGGTGTCTTCAGGTTAACACAAAGGAGAAGATCACGAGTTAATTGTGTCAATGATTTAATTACACTTATATCAGTTCGTTACATCGATGTTATTTTTACTCGGATGCGGATAACATTCTTCCGGTTTATTAGCGCGATGGTTTAAACGTTACAACAAACGCGTTCACGTAATTTACGGAGTTTCTTAATGAAAACTTGCGCGTGTTATCCCGTGTACTGTACGGAGTATTGCTAGCGTAGCAACTAAGATTAGAGGTCTTCAGGAGAGAACCTCTTCGTAACAGTGATTTCACGATTCTAACTTATAGGTCGTCAGTCCCGTGCTGCGCAGAGCCGATATCCGTCGGATAGCAATAGTGGGGCAAGGGTTTACGTGACTGCATTTCTGGGAATGCATCCGTGGGACCCATCGATAAGTATATATTCCCACGCGCTAGTCTGACTCAGTGTGCTTTGTTTCAACGGTTTTGGACGACGGACTCACGCCGAAGGCGAAGCGCAATAAAATTTAATCTTATAAAATATTTATGTAAACGTTGAGAGCTCGGGCGCATATGCAGGCCGAAAAATATCGATACTTAATCCTAGACACAGATGCTTTGTGCGTTGGTCGTTTGGTCACGTACGCAAGCCATGAGACATAGCGAGTTATATTAACGAAAAAGTATATGAGCATATATTTTTACTTTGTATTTATATTTGTTCTTATTCTATGGATATGAGAATAAAGTATTTGCTCTAATTAAGGCAATTTATGCAGTTGGCTTAACACCCCCCAAGTTAGATTGAACTTCGGCGATAATGAATTTAGATGTCGAAGGTCTTATCTCTCTTGGTTCCGCTACAATATTTTTCGGGACTCCTGAGAGGTTCTCTTGCTCTTGCCGTTCTGTCAAGTATTCTAGTTGTTTTTGACGTTTTTGCAGTTCTATTTTCGCTTTATTCTCATATTTCTTAATTTTCTTATTGGCTCTGGGGCAACAACATTTGAACAGTCCGTTTCTGAGAAATTTAAGGACGGGCGTTACAGCTCCGCATCGCAATAGTACAAACAATATACCAGTTATTCCTAATGATGGCAATCTTATTTTAATGAGCTTATCGAGTAATCCATTCATGGTTTTCCAAAATTCGTCGTGTTTGAGTATGATAGTGGCTTTTTCTATGTCTTTGCTGATGTTATCTAGATCTTGACCAATATTTTTAGGTAAGTAGTGTCTATCTGGTTTGGCACATCCTTTATACGCATAATTAATTGTGAAAAGTTTATTGCCAAGCACGTTAGATTCGGATTTATCAATCCATATTCTTTTGGAATTCCATTTAGGAGCGTTTTAGTATTATATTGTGTTAGTGTACATTTATTCATCGTTTTTTTTAATAGCGTATCTTCCTTAATATAAATTTCGCTAGCATAGTGCTTACATTGTACAAGTACTAAAACAGGTTTTTCAATTTCTGGTATTCATAATATTCCGTGGTTATCGTATAAGGAGATATAGCTCATTTTTGTGACGTTGATTTTACTTACTTCGCATTCTTTAAAATCGCTTTGACAGGTTGGTTTATTGTTTCTATCGTAAATTGGGTGTGCGTAGTGTGTAATATAGTAAATATCAATCTTTTACATTCGCATAATATCAATTTCGTTAGTTCTCTTCATTATGTTCGTCATCTGAAAAGAATAATTTTATTCTATTTAGGTGGACTCTTTTTTCTTTATCATCGATTTTTATCTTAACGTTTGACTTATCTTTGTAAATTTCTATTATTTCGTATGGTCCTAACCATTCAAGGTCTAATTTATGTTTTTTACTTTCGTTGTGAAGGTAAACTTTCTGTCCCGTCTCGATCTTATCAAAATCCAGTTTATTTTTATTTTCGTTCAATCGTTTGGCTGTTTGTTCTTGTTTCAATTG
The DNA here is from genome assembly GCA_964007375.1 of Ophion obscuratus. Classification (NCBI taxonomy): domain Eukaryota; kingdom Metazoa; phylum Arthropoda; class Insecta; order Hymenoptera; family Ichneumonidae; genus Ophion; species Ophion obscuratus. The sequence continues at coordinate 56,296,598 of OZ023312.1, forward strand.
TAAACGTTCGCGTACTTCTGAGAGTATGGCGTCATGGGTATGTGTTCACTTCTTTAATAAATCGTCATAAGTCAATGATTTTTTATGAGGTAGGCTTGATGGTTTTTTAAGTTTTCTATTAAATGCCAATTCGTCAGGTCGATATCCAGTTGCACTGTGTACCGAACTGTTATAAGCGAAAGCTACTAATTTCAATATATCTTTCCAATTGTCTATCTGTCCCTCACACATGGTTTTTATTGATTCCTTAAGGAGTAAGGCCACTGTAAATTTTTTGAAAAATCGATTTTTTTTATTGGCTTAAAAAATAGTTTAAACCCTCTAGTTTAAAAATAGTTTAAATCCTTTTAACTTCTTTTTTAAATTTTTTCCAATAAAAAACTATTCGCAAAACTTTAAACGCGTTTTTCTCGAAACATGGTTTTTCAAAATGGCACGCAGCATAACTCGAACAATTTTCATTTTTTTTACTTGAAATTTTAACCAGATGTGAACATTTACATTATCTTGAGAATGTCGATCGGAATTTTCAAGAACTTTATTTATTGATTTTTTATTAACAAAAAACTTGCCGTTTTTTTCGTCAAAAATCAATTTTTTTTTTCAAACGCACGCCAAATCCACAAAAATTGATACTTTTTAAAATCCGATCGACATTCTCTAGCTATAGCCCTCTAGATTAATGGTTTTTTTTTTTGTTCTAGATTCAAAAGTGCACCAGTGGTGCTGCGTGCCGCGGAGCCCTGGAAGCAAAACATGTCCCGGGAAGATAGCTGTGGAACCGCCATTTTGTTTTTTTTTACTGTAAAAAAATGTTATCATAAAGTTTAATGTATGCCCGATAACACCATTAAAAGTTTTTTTTTAAATACCTTCAATTTCGGGAGCAAAAAATTAGTGAAAAAACCTTTTTTTTGGGCCGTTACAGTGGCCTTACTCCTTAAGAAGGGAATGCATTCTTTCTATGCTTCCATTAATTTGAGGGTGGAATGCGGTAGTTTTGATATGCGTAATACCGTGTAATTGTTCGAAATCCTTCATTAATTTTGAATTAAATTCTTGTCCCTGGTCTGTTAAAATGATGTCAGGGGATCCATGAATCATTATAAAATCATCGTTTAATGTTTGGATGATCTCCGAGCTAGATTTTGTCTCGAGTGGGCATAATACAATGTACTTAGTTAGACAATCTTGTATACTGAGGATATATTCATGCCCTGATCGCGATCTTTGTAGTGGGCCGAATATGTCTAACGCAATTTTTTCAAAGGGTTTATCTGGCAGTTCGGGTACAATAGCAGGAGCAATGTTCCGATTTCTCACAGCTTTAAATTTTTGACATATTTTACAGTTCTTAATATAATGTTTTACGTCTTCTTCGAGGCGTTCCCATTCCCTGTGTTCTTTTGTTCTTTGTATAGTTTTATACTCTCCAAAGTGTGAGCTTAGATTAGTTCCGTGGCTTTCTGCTATTATTTTCTTTTTGTCTATGTAGTCAGGTTCCTTGAAGGTCGAAAAGCAATATTCATATTGTGTTTCGTGGTCTTTGATACTAAAGAATCTTAATATCGATAAAATCTCTTCCTTCTCTGCTTTGGTCATTACATCATCTGTAAATATCCTAACATGTTTAGTTCCTTTGATTTTATTGATGGTAAGCTTGGATCTTACCTTATTAAGAATCTGATAGTATAGACTTTGAGGTTTATTATCTGTTGGTTGAGTGACCTTTATCCAGTGTTTTCCTTTTACATTGGGTTTCTCTTTTAAAAGGTGTCCCAAATTGTTGGGGTTAAACAACTTGTATGTCGAGTATTGATAATAGTCAAATGGCAGTTCTACGCCTAAATCAATTTGAGGTTGATCTGAAGTCTCGTCTTGATTCGTTTCGTCTTTGTCACTGAAACTCTCCAAATCTCTCGTAGCGTTTGAGTCTCTTGGTCTTAAGTTGTAATTAATTTGGTGACGACTTTCAGGAGTTTCCTGATTTTTCTTCACATGATTTATTTCATCATTCGTGGTGCTCATAGTCTTTAATTCTTTCTGAACATTGTCTATCATTGATTTAATTTTATTAGGGGCTGTTTTACTCTGTTTGTAAGTGTTTCTCCGAGCTATACATTTGATTTTAAATTCTGTTTGCTCAATATTGCTGGTAATTATATATTGGTTGTTCCCGTATGAATCTGTTTCAATGTGATAAATGAGTTCGTTGTTAAATGTCTTGTCCTTGTTATAGTCCTCAGGTAATTCCATATGTGCTTCTCTAGACAATGCGTCAGCTACTACATTATGTTTTCCCTTTACGTATTCGATGTCGAATTCATACTCTTCGAGTTTAAGTCTCCAACGTAATAACCTGGATGCAGAATCTGGTTTATTAGCTAACCATTTTAATGCCTGATGGTCGGTTTTTATTGTAAACTTTCTTCCTAAAAGATATTGTCTGAATCGTTTAACTGCCCAAACTATAGCTAGTAGTTCTTTTTCTGTTGTTGTATAGTTGGTTTCGGCTTTATTTAACGTCCTCGATATATAAACACATGGGTGTCCTTCCTGTGATAATACAGCTCCTAGTCCTTGATTTGAGGCATCAGTCGTTAATACAAATTTTTTCGTATAATCCGGATACTTTAATACAGGATCATTCGTGAGGATATTCTTTAACGTGTCGAATGCTACTTGCCATTTATCCGTCCATGTTATTGGTCCACTTTTGTTTTCCTGATAATTTTTGGTTAGGTCAGTCAAAGGTTTAGCTATGGATGAAAACTTCGGGATAAATTTTCTGTAGTATCCTGCGAGTCCTAAAAATGATTTAACTTGCTTAGGTGTTTTAGGTATTGGGAATTCTTTTACAGCTTTGCATTTTTCTACGTTGGGTTTTACTCCGTCACCTGTAATAACATGTCCCAAATATTCGAGTTCAGGTTTCACGTATTCGCATTTATCTGGCTGCAATTTCAAATTTGTATCTCTCAGTCGATTGAAGAGTATTATCAAATTTTGATTATGTTCTTCCATGGTTTTTCCAAAAACTATTATATCGTCCAGATATGCAAAACAAATTTTTCCTATTAATCCCCTTAATGCAGTGTTCATCATTCTTTGAAATGTTGCCGGTGCATTTTTTAGTCCGAAGGGCATTTGTAAGTATTCAAAGTGTCCTTGGTTAGTACTAAAAGCGGTATACTTTCTCGATTTTTTCTCCATTGGTATTTGGTGGAATCCTGCACTTAGATCGAATGCAGAAAAAACTGCGGCTTTTCCTAGGTCGTCGAGAATATCTTCTATAACAGGCAAGGGGTGTGAATCCTGAGCTGTTTTTTCATTCAATTTTCTATAGTCAATCACCATTCTCCATTTTGTCTTTCCTGACGCATCTTTCTTCTTTGGTACTATCCAAATGGGTGCATTGAATGGTGATTGAGAATGTTGAATTATTTTCTTTTCTAATAACTCTTGCACTTGTTTGTCCACTTTTTCCTGATGGATTTTAGGTGGTCTGTAAGATTTGATATTGATGGGTTTCGTTGGTTCATCAATAACGATTACGTATTCTGCTAAGTTGGTACTTGGCTGCTTGTCATGGTCTAATTGGAATAGATCTGAATAGTTCTGTATGATTTTCCAAATTTCATCTTTTTCTTTAAAACTCTTTATGTGCTCGAGTCTAGTCTTGGCTTTCAGTTCCTGAATTCTTTTGTTACTTTGGTTAATTTTGTTGCTCGTTAACCTCGGTTTTACTTCAAAGATTTGAATGTTTTTTGTTTGAAAAGTGATGTTCTTCTTTCCTTCGTTTGCTAATGGAATATTTACAATACCTTCCTTTATATGATGGATACTGTCTCCTTGAGGGGTTCTTACTAAGACTGTCCCTTTCTGTTTCTCTACTTCTACGGGGATAGTTATAAACTGTCCGGCAGGCACAGTGAATTCGGATGATTCTATTTCTTGATATTTTTTGTTAACTCTTATTTTTCTTCGGGGTAAGTCAACTATGACGTCGTTGTTTAGGATGAAAGGAGTTCCTATTAAAGCGTCTTCTCGAATCGGATAGTCTGATGGGACTATATGAAATTTGCCACGTCGGTCGTTAATGTTTCCTTTGCATTTGATAAACGTATATCCGAGTGTTTTATTTGTCGTTTTTCCCGTGTTAAAGAGGATGGCTTTTTTAATAATGTGCTTTTCTTTCACAAGATGTTCTTTCAAGATGGCTTTTTTAATAATGTGCTTTTCTTTCACAAGATGTTCTTTCATTATGTTAATGCATGCTCCTGTGTCAATTAATGTCGTTAGAGTTTTAAATGTTGTCTGTTCGAAATCGAATTTGGCAGTGAAAAGATGTCCTCGATCTATTGCGGAGATGTACTCTCGTCGTAAATGCTCTCGTCGTCGCTTGTGCTTTCTTGCTCTTCGTTTGTCGGGTTCACTTCCTGTTGAGGAGGTCTCTTCGGATGCGGAGCCTCCCGAAAATTTTGATTTCCTTTTTGAGTGGCTTTCTTTTTCTGGTTGGTAATTTTGTTGAAGGGGCTCGGTATACCTTGATCTTTTTCCTTCTGATTGCAGTAAAGTTCCGTATGTCCGGGCCTTTTGCAGTAAGTGCACTTTCTGTATGGATGATTCATTACCATAATATATTCAAGTGCCTTTTTCATTTGACTGGTTGTGTTTATCGAGTCAAGGTCGAATTCTTGGATATCGTTCTGATATTGTCGTTCTTCTTCCGTCATGTGAGTCGTATTCGTTGTACTCAGTGTGGTGGACGTTTGGTTTGTTCATTGAGAAGAATTTCCTTCCATGTCCTTCCTCTTCGTCATGTGAGTCGTATTCGTTGTACTCAGTGTGGTGGACGTTTGGTTTGTTCATTGAGAAGAATTTCCTGTTTTCTTGTGGTTTATTACTGAATCTTGATTTTTCGTGGTTCAATCTGGGTTTTTCCGGTCTTCGTTGGGGCTGAGGTTCGTGAAACATTCCTCGTTGTCTTTGGATGCTTCTTTTGAAATCTTCGTGTTCTCGAGCACTTCTGCTTGTGCGAGCGAATATATGTCCTTTGTTCTGAGATAGGCTCGTGTGTCTTCCTTGAGACTTTGCAGATAAGTCTGAATGATGTCTTTGTCAGATATTTGTAAATATATGGAGATTGATTCATCCGTTTGATGAGCTTGTTTAAGTTCGAGGCGTTTAGCTCTTAGCCAAGATATATAGATTCTGCGGAATCTGGTGTTGTGTTCCTGGATCGTTCCTTGAGTGTGGACGCATGCCGTCAGCTCGTTCATGAGTAACAATGATGATTTCACTGGGTTAACTCGTTTTATCAAGACGTCTTTCAATTGGTCGTATGTATAGATATCAAGTTCGCGATACAACTTTGTGCTCTTCCTTTGATTTTCATTGTCAATATTTTTTCCAATAGCAACCCGTGTTGCTCTGGCAATGTCCAGTGTCGTGCTCTGTCAACTTTCGTTGTCCATTCCGAGATGTTGACTGCTCCTTCTTCCGTGTCTCCGGTAAAAATGGGTACTATATCAATAGTCTCCTTGGCTGGTGCGGTTTGGTTCGGTAGCAAGTCGTGAGGCATTCGATGTGGTCGGTAATGATTTCCTCTGGCGTTAGGTTGGCTATCAGCGTCTTCATCATCGTCATCGGGGTCGTCATCATCAGGATTTCCTGGTGGTGGTGCGCTAGGTTGATTTCGATTAGATCGATTTGGTGGTAGTCTGTTATCCTGAAATGGTCTTTTGTCTGGTTGTGAGGAGGTAGGTTGCGACTCCTGTTTCTGTATAAGTTGTCTCATCATGGTTACGAGATTTTTCATTTGGTCTTTTACAGTCTGTAGGTCTTGTTGGAGCTGAGGATTTTCTGTTTTCAGTATTCGCATTTCGTATTCGTTCGTCCGGTCTTGTTGGTCTTTGGTAATAGTCAGAGTATTCATTTCTTGTCGGTGTATTCGTTTCAAGTCGTCTATACCAGAATTTAGTTTTTTAATATGTTGTTCTTTTTGTTCAACAGTAACTCGTAGTTCTAAGATGGTGTTCTCTAATCTTTCTTTTCCTACGTTATAATCTCGTAATATACTTTCCCTATTCTGTTGGAATTCTAGCCTCGTTTGTTCTCCGAATTGCTGTTTCTCTTTAATAAGTTTTTCTTCAGTTTTTTGGAACTCTCGTATTTTTTCTTTTAGTTGTCGATCGAACTGAACGTCGTAGTTCCTTCTTATTTCTTTAATTACTTGCTCCTGTCTATGAGCGTTTTGTTCTTGTAAGGCTTTGAATTGATCTTGGGTCTCACTGGTTTCTTTTTCAAGGTATTGTTTCTGTGCTATAATCTGTGATTGTAGCGCGATATTCGTACTCTCAAGGGTCTCGATATGTTCGCGATAGCCTTGAGCCTCTTGTTTAATGATTTCTACCTGATCTTGTAAATATTTTTGTTTAATTAGTTGGTTTGATTTTTCCCTTTCCAATTGCTGTTTTTCTGTCTGGGTCTCTTGTAAATCACGTCTGAGCTCATTTATTTCGTCGCATTTTGCTGAGAACTCTATTTGTTTTTTCTGTAAAGTTTTTTCGAATTCGTTCTCGAGGTTGAGGTTTCGAATTTCGAGAGTTTTAATAAGGTCGTTCTGTTCACGGTTTGCTTGACCTATTCGCTCTACTAGGGCAAGATTATTATTGTTATTTTTCTGTACGTGGACTAATTCAGAGCGCAATTCGAGTTGGGTTCTTTCGAATTCTAGTCTCTCAATATTAAATTGGGAGATTTGTTGTCCTTGCAGGCTGATTTTTTCCGTCAATATCCTTATTTTGTTTTCTGATTCCTGAAGGGCGTGCTGTAATTGTTTGATTTCTGTGTCTCGTAATTTGACTTCTTCTACCGCTTTGTCTTTTAAAGTAAGTCCTTCGTCAAAGTATTTGTTTACCAAGAGAGTGAGTTGAGAGTTTGCTACTTCAGCTTTTTCAAGACTTTTTACAAGTATAGGGTTTTCTGTGGATTGTTTTTTTCGTGGTGGTCTAAGTTCGCTAAGGCTGGACGTTTCTGATTCTAATTCTCTTGTCTTAGGGATAGCGATTTGATTTTCTAAACGTAGCGCTATGGCAAGGTTTTGTTCTTGAACTTCCTCAATCTTCTTTTTTCCCGTGGTTACTAAAGTATAATCTAATGAATGAGGTAGATCGTGATATGCCAATAATTGTGGGTGATTCTTCGGATCTTTGTGAAATTTCCAAGTTATTTTTTCTATGTGCTCAGATTTTCTCAGCGTGTATAAATCTTCTTCGGGTTCCCATTCGGGGTGATTTTTATAATACAGAAAATAACTAAACAGGATTCGTGAAGTGTCTTTTTTGAGTTTCTTTACATGGTTGGGGATTTCTTCAACTATAATGCTTCTTCCTGATATACTCTTTTCTGCTGTGGACATTATCTTTGGTTTTCGTCGCGTCTACGTATATATATTTTCATGCGTTATTATTATTTTTTTCGTATCCTATATATATATAATTATTTTTCTTATTCCACACATATATGTATTAATTATAATAAATGTCGGGCGATGTTGTGTCTCAAAGATTCTTATGATCTGAGATCTTATGTGGTCGAGTAATTAGATATTTTTTTTTTTCATGTTGTTAATCAAAATAATTCGAGAATAGGCGGTATTTGTCATGAAAGGTAGAATTCTACTAGCACCACTAGATTTATGAATTTACTTACTTTCGGTACCACCGGGTCTTTTATTTATTGTAATAACGAGACACTATTATATTGCCGTATCTCTTTTCGTTACTTTTGGACTGGACATAGCTTCCAATGCTAGTGGTTCTTTTAAAGTTAAACACACAAAATTACTTAACTACGTTGTTTGGGAATAAGGTAGTTACAACTTCCGATTTTTAATTTGTCGTGCGCAGAATATTAACTGTGGAAAATATTTGTCGCAAGAGTCTCTAATTCCCTTACATAATGAGCGGGATTTTAAACTTACTCTTACTTAGTGTTCGCATACAATACTGGTCGAATGATGTTGATCTCGGTGTTCTTGAAGCGGCGAACGCTGTTACAACAATCGGTTGTAGACTTTTCGCGTCGATTGATGATCCAGCATACCGTCGGAGTTGAAGTTATTTTCTGAAGGTGTGTCTCCCCCAGTTTTTATTCAATCCTTCCCGTGCTCGTGCTCCTGCAGCGAAGTCTTATAGATGCGCGGTACGTGCAAGTTCCTTAATACACAATTGTCCGTCACTCACTTACGGAAAATTCAGCGTGGCAATGTCTTTTCCGTTAACACAAAATTAACTAAGTTAAATGTCTGTTTAACGTTCACTCGTGCACAGGTTTAATGTTCGTAGTTTTACACCCTCCGTCGTGGAGTTTTGGTAACCAGTTTTTCACTTGACTTTTGGTATTACGATTTTTCATTCAGTTATCCTGGCAGGATCGCCAATTTTATGTTACGCAAAATGGCTCGATGACTCGAATCCAACTAGCGTTCGTTATAAACTCTGTCCTTGTGCAAAATACACATCACAAGGTAACGCGTCTTTATAAAGAACCTCTGGTTTTCGAATCGCCAGGTTAAGTTTTTGGTAAAGCCTTTCCAGGGCTGTATTACGTGTCAGGATGGTAATACGCGTAACAATAGGTCTGTAGCCCAACGGTGTCTTTATCGACGGCGCAGTCTTTCCTCGATGTCAGAATCAGGACCAATATTGGAAGTGAGATGAGTTTCACGTGTATTTTGATACTTGCCGAAATGTTGATCAAAGGTCTCTTTCCTTGGGACTCCTGTTATAACAAACAGTCGACGTCTTTACAGAAGGAGGACGAACCTTGGTGAGTACGATGCGAAACGGGTGAAGAATCAGAGCTTGCCAGGATTTGGAACAAGGTGTCTTCAGGTTAACACAAAGGAGAAGATCACGAGTTAATTGTGTCAATGATTTAATTACACTTATATCAGTTCGTTACATCGATGTTATTTTTACTTGGATGCGGATAACACTCTTCCGGTTTATTAGCGCGATGGTTTAAACGTTACAACAAACGCGTTCACGTAATTTACGGAGTTTCTTAATGAAAACTTGCGCGTGTTATCCCGTGTACTGTACGGAGTATCGCTAGCGTAGCAACTAAGATTAGAGGTCTTCAGGAGAGAACCTCTTCGTAACAGTGATTTCACGATTCTAACTTATAGGTCGTCAGTCCCGTGCTACGCAGGGCCGATATTCGTCGGATAGCAATAGTGGGGCAAGGGTTTACGTGACTGCATTTCTGGGAATGCATCCGTGGGACCCATCGATAAGTATATATTCCCACGCGCTAGTCTGACTCAGTGTGCTTTGTTTCAATGGTTTTGGACGACGGACTCACGCCGAAGGCGAAGCGCAATAAAATTTAATCTTATAAAATATTTATGTAAACGTTGAGAGCTCGGGCGCATATGCAGGCCGAAAAATATCGATACTTAATCCTAGACAAAGATGCTTTCCGCGTTGGTCGTTTGGTCACGTACGCAAGCCATGAGACATAGCGAGTTATATTAACGAAAAAGTATATGAGCATATATTTTTACTTTGTATTTATATTTGTTCTTATTCTATGGATATGAGAATAAAGTATTTGCTCTAATTAAGGCAATTTATGCAGTTGACTTAACAAAAACCTCAAACTTATTAGTAACACGATCACACAAAATTGCTATCCGATCTCTTTCACAAAAAATAAATAAAACATCGGCTTTCCACAATCAACAATCAAAAAAAGAATAACAACAATTTTGATTCTTCCAGACTAATAAATGTTCCTTACACAAAAAAACATCCATCATCAACTAATTCGTCTTTTCCAACAATTCAACATAACATTAGTCACAAACAATAAACACAACATTTCATCGATTACTGGCTCCACCAAAGACAAAATAAATAACAACCAAAAATCCAACATAGTTTACAAAATCGATTGTAAGGATTGCAATGCCTCATACATCGGCCAAACCAAAAGATACCTTGAAACCAGAATAAAAGAACATAAAAATAGCCTAAAACATACTACCACAATACATACAGCCTTAGCACAACATGCAATAGAACAAAAACATGCCTTTAAATTCGACAATGTAAAAATTTTGAACAATGAAAATTGGGTCAAAAAAGACTAATCCGAGAAATGATCCAAAGTAAAGCACACTCCAACGCCATAAATTTTAGAACTGACATACAAAAATTAAGCTCGATCTATAACTCTATTATATAACAATTAAAATGTTTTACAATACTTTACTTGACATAACAATTTTAAAATTATTGACAATATAGCTTAATTTTAACCCTCAGGGTACGGACTGGGTTACCGTAACCCGAGCGAAATTTGAAAGAAGCGAAAAAATTTCAAGACCCGTTCACATTTTTCATTATAATTTTTTTTCAATCAGTTAAATGATTAATCTGACAATTCTATCATATTTTTGAGACAATTTCACACAAAATGAAAAAAAAATTTATTCAAATTGACAAAGTACAGCTCGATATACACCCAATCAAAGTCGCCGGGTTAGGCTAACCCATGTCCGTACTGAACGTAACTTTTTTATAGTCCGTACCCTGAGGGTTAAATACTCTTAATATGACGCATCAATTTTATTTCTCTTGACACGTCACTGCCTAAAGGATCTTTCTCCCCCGATTCGCAAAATAAAGCTTCACGAAATTAAGACACCACTCAGTTTCTCTCGAACTCTGCGTGATCACACAACTCAATATGTAACTGAGTAATGTAAATTTTGAGTGTTTGTTTATTTTGGAAGAAAATTTTTTAAATCTTGAACTCAATAGGTAATCATCACAGTCATTTGATACTTTATTAAAATTTCTTTTAAATCAATCACGTACATTAAATTTTCACAAATAAAACACAAAACTTTCTTATAATTATTAATCCCTTACAGATGATAAAAATCGCTAAAAAACGATAAATTCTTCCATCTGTTGAGTATACTCCAGCAAAACAGTATTTACTTCCATAAATACTGTCTTTTGAAATAACCTTCCAAATATAAGCAAGAGCTAGAAACATCAACAACATCGAGATTTGTCGTTTCTTATATTTTATTTCTTTATAACTCCATAGTATAATAAACCACACTCTCACACATCACTCATTTCAAACACCGATCAATCAGAAGAATTAACGCAATACAAGAACTTATGCATATCAAATTAATATAGTTATAACCAAAACAGAATTAACATAACAGTTATACAAAACGACACAACAATTTTATAAGACAGTCATAACATAAAACATTCTTGTATTTAATTCCTTCAAACTTGATTTGTAAAATTTGTGTCTCAAAATTTATAGAGAAAAATATAATTTCTGAAGAGGACCCGAACCAAAGGGTCGAAACGTAAGAAAACATCATTTATTTCCATCGCTGACCTTGGAAAACCTCTATTGGCCGGACTGAAGCCGAATCTTCAACTAGCAACTTGTCATCAACACGGCCGCACACATCTTTGACTCATTCTCATACTTTCATCAAGCAATAAAGCATTATCCCCAAAAACAAGCCAATCATCCATACGGCCGCGAATCGTCAGTACCAGAAAGTGCACATATTCTACAAGCGATGAGATGGTCCCGTTGGTAGCGTTCCTGGCTTCGGTCCGCAGGGGCGCGGGACGTTTCCCGCGCTCAGTGGTTTCTTTTAAAGAAAATGTTTTTGAAAATAGATTTGATCTTTTTTGAAGGCTTTGAATAACAACTTGTAATGGGATGTTGGTTTAGAAAGAAACAACATCAAACGAGACCAATTTGTAGCTGAGTGGAATTGAGATGTTAGAAAGTGAATGTTTAAGGTGGAAACTATCTTTGACGTGTGAATTAGCGTATTGATTAATTTAGAAAATTTAGATTGTATAAACTCAGCTAGTTTATGTGTTGGACTATTTATTGTTAATGCTTTTTTGTAGAGTGTTGATGGGTTTTCTATTTGTTAATTTGTAAGTTGAGGAATTCGCGAGTAAATTATGAGATTTTGTACTGTAATCTGATTTGTTAAGAATGACTGTTGAATTTCCTTTGTCAGCTCGTGTAACTAAAAGTTGAGGGTTGTTTTTTAAGAATGAGGACGTGTGTTTTATAATTTGATTAGTGTTGGAAAATGAGGTTGGAATATTTATTTTGTTTAAAATTTTAGTGAATCTGGTTCTAATTTCCATTTGTCTAGGTTTGTCGAGTAAAAAATCTAATTTGGACTCAAGTTCGGAGATTGATTTGTGGATATGACTTTTTGTGTTTGAGAGTTTGAGGTAAGGAAAACAAAACTTTTCACCTAGAGACAAGAATGTGGAAATGTGTAGCGGAATATCAATGTTAGAGAGATTTATAAGCCATTCTTTCGTTTTATTTAACGTGATTATCGAATTTATATTATTCAGAGGATCAGTGGAAAGATTATTATTTGTGTCCTGTTGTCTATTAGTAAGGGTTGAGTATAAGATGTTGTGATTTTGTGTTGTTTGATTTATGTTTTGATAATTTAGGTGATGTATATTGTTTTGGTTCAGATGTGTTTGTGATGGTATTGTTCTTAAAAATTCATCATGATTGAAAATGTGAAGATGTATGTTCTTGGTTCGTCGTGCGAAGAGAATCAAGAGCTAAATAAGCATTGAAATCATCTAAAAGCCTCGCTCGTGCCGTCGGGTGACGTCACGCGCGAGTCGTGCTCAGATTGCTTTTTCCCGCGAATCCTTCGTTCGGCTTGGCCGCACATGAACGTACTCAGCGTCCATGGCTGGTGTAGCTGCCGAAGGCGCGGTCGGGAAACTTCGGTGGCGCTCGGTTCTTCCCGAAGACGTCCGAGCGTCGCTCGCTCACGGACACGCGCTACTATGATTGAGTGATGGGCGCGCAAGAGACTAGAGAGGGGGTAACTTTTGCGCGCGATCTGGCTGCACTGCAACTTAAGACCCTCTCTCTAGCCACTCGCTTGGTTCATCCGCGCTGGCCAGTAGGGCAATTCCCCCTGATTGGGAAATGCAACGCATTTCCTTGATTGGAGAAAAACGTCTTAAGGTTGACACCTCTCCCCAATGCGTACGGCCCATTGGTGGTGGCGTACCATCCATCGGTCCCCAAGTACGGCAACGCGGAGGTAAATAGATTTCTTTAATGGCCTCGTATTTGCGAGGTCCTCGGCGAATCGCGTATTGCTTTATGAGCGGGTCATTCCGCTTGTGAATAATTATTGCACGGATGTTTATGATGCTCTCAGCGAGGAGTTCAAGAGACTTTCTATTTTTATGCAGGGTCCGAGGTATTCCTATTGGGACAGGGTTTTCCGGGACCTCCAACAAACTACCATTAGGGGGCTTAAAATGCTGTAGTGATCAGAGAAACTCGTCGGGAAAAGAAGGTAAGTAAATAGCAAGGAACGAAGGTCGTGACAGCGTGCCGCCAATGTGCCCTAACCGCGCCGAAATAACGTATTCCAAATTTTCCGCCTGAATGCCGCGATAACTTGCTTCGTTTTTATCGGCAACGAAGCGTGCTGCATTTATGACTGAAACGCGATATCAAAATAACATCACTCCAAAATCTGGAGCATGCCGCATTAGTACCGTTGTTGCAGCAGGTAATTGTTACGTATATTTGCTGCAAACTTGCCGTCTTGGCGTCAAATATTTATTTCGCGAAACCACGCACTGTGGCCCAAATTTGCAGCTTAATGCAGAAGCAAAAGACAGCATATTGGTGTCATGGTGTGCTGCCGTATGCTGTCCTCTTGCCGCAATAATGCTGACTTGTGAATCTTCACAGCACGTTTGTCTATCAGGGTGTATTTATTCGTGTTATATATTTTTATATATGTGTGTGTGTGTGTGCAGATATCACTTGGGTTATTGCAGAGCACTCGTCGCAGGAAATATGTAAAATACAGTAGAATGTCGATTATCCGAACCAATTGGGACCGCGACTTGTTCGGATAATCGAAACGTGGGTTTTTGGGACGAGATCATAAACAACACCCTTTTATATAGAAGCAGTACATACATATATATTAAAATTAGACGTACATATTAACGTTGAAAACAAAATATATGTGTGTGTGTGTGCGTGCCTTTGTGTGTGTGTATTTTAAACACCTGAAAAAAGTCGAATGCTTTTTTAAATATTTTTTTTTATATAAAATCGTCCATTTTTAATTGACGAACGGCTGTAACGCGTTTTTGAGCGGCTAAGTCTCGCAGCCGTTTGAGAAGGAGAAGTTGCGTTGGGTTGCTTATTGTTGCTCACGGCGGTGGCAGCGAGCAACAATGCATCTTTTGCGCCAAAGTTCGGATAATTGTCATTTCTCATAAGGCGAAACAAGTACAGTTTAATACGTATCAATTTTTGCATTCGGGATCTGATGGCAAAAAATTGTGGACTTTTCCGTTTTTATGCACATTCACTTCCAAACGGTCAAGTCCATTTGAAACTTATATAACTTGTGGAAATACAATTAGAAAAATATTTAAATCAAATCCGTATCTGCTGATAATTGCAGGCAACTTGTCAATCAGTGTAGAATGCAGTTTTGATCCAGTAGATCGCACATACGTAATTCCCTATAGATTCCATTTTGCTCATTAAAACAATAAAATCTGATACATTCCATATCGGTTTATCCAAATAGAAACCGTATATACGAACATTGCAATGAGTCCAGATAAATTACGAGAATCCGCTATCTGTGCTGCCAATAGACCAAACAGCAATGTATCGGATTTTTATCGTTGGCTATAGGATCGTATCGGACCTTTGCAACAGGGACGGTTAATACCAGATACGCCCAGACAAAAAAGACAAAATGACGACATGCTAAACTTTAATTATACATTCTTCCTGTTTTTCCGTTCTGCCAAGTTGGTAAAAAAAAGTCTTGATTCAACTAGTAGCATAAAAAAAACAGTTTACTGGAAGGTGTATACCAAATTTGAGCTCAATCGGCCAAGCGGTTATTGGGGTATCGTGGATGACGTTTTTTGACACACGATTTTGTGAAAACCGCTTTTACTGTTTCCATACCTTTGGTAAGCTTTTAATCGCGTCATCGATACTTACTGTTTAACTTTCCCACAGAAGGCGATTGCGAAACCGGTATGGCTGCAAGAGAGATGGCAATAGCTGACGGCAGAGAGAGAGTCAGTTACAATATATGTTACCCATTATCTATTTGCCTCCATAATAATCTTGGAACAAATGAGTAAATCGTATTCTTATATTTTTTATTTCATTCCCAAATCCTCGAATACCAATGACATCAGGTATGAAAAATTATACCGCCAAAAGGATTGGTGAACTTGTCTCTTCTAACTTTTGTAAGGGACATTTTTATTTACTTGCGCGGGCAGCTCATCAATCAACAATAGATTTATGAAACTCGTAAATAATATTTACAGCTGTGTATCTTTTCTTTTTCGCATTACACAAATCATTTTGAAAAATCAAAGGTGACAAACACGAGTTGCGGTTGCGACTTTCTTTAATATAAACTCATACCGATAAGGACGTGGTCGAACCTAAAAACTCGGGTAAAGAAAAACTTTCAAACAGAATTTATTTGATCCCAGGTTAAGAGTGTTTGGCAATTGAAGAATATTTAGCACGCATAAGATGTGCACATATCAATGACGAGGGTACCGTAGCTTTGGCGGTTCAAACTAGGTGCCGCTGCTCGGATGCTTGATGTTTGTTAGGTCGTGAGATCAGTCGAATTGTGAAATATAAGCGAAGAATGTTTTTTGGTTCCGTAACGCAAGGGAATATTGATATTCTCTTTTTCCAACAAATTTTACGACGGTCATTCTTCCGGCCATGGTTTGCCAACGCCCTGGGTGGCGCCCATTCTTGATGGATCCTGACTCGGATAGTGAATGGGCGTGGTGCCCGGTGGGAATATTGGCGCTGCTGCAGCGGCCACGGCGATTTGCGGTGGGAACATAAATTGGGGAGCAACCGGCGGCGGTGGCATCATCATGGGTGGCATCATACCCTGTGTGGCTTGAAGATTGAAGAAATTGTTGCCCATAGTCTCCGGCGGGGGTGGTAACGCACCCGGCAAGCCTGGTACCGGTTCGAACATTTCTCTCGGTGTTTCGGCCGCGGAAACGGTCTGCCGTCCCTGAGATCTGCCCCATTTGATAGTTAAACGTCGACCACCGAGTATCAATTTATTGAATGTACTTTCGGTTGCTGCCTCGGCCGCATTTCTTTGAGTGTATTGAATGAACGCGCACTGTTGTCTCGGCACCATCGTCACCGATCTAATCTCGCCGTACTGATAAAAATGATCGCGCAATTGTTTTTCCGTGAGGATATCGCCCAGATTGCCGATGTAAAGAGTCGTTATTGATTTGTCCTCCGGAGGCTGCAGTTTCGGCATCGCAGCAGCTCGTCTCATCAATTTATCGGCGACCGGATCGTTGACGCCATAATAACGATCCTTGATGTTTTGATCGGCCAACGGATCGTCGGGGTCGGTCGGCTTCTCGTGACGATAAGGACACTCCTCGCCCCTCTTGCATTCACCTTTCACCCAGAACGAACATATGTGCGGTCGATTGCGCTTGTAATAGGGACTCGTGCGTGCCAGTTTCATCAATAAATCGCTCGCAGCAGCGGACTTCCCCACCGAACCTGCCGGTGTCGTCGAGTCTATCTTGCCGATCTCATTGTCGACGTTTTGCACGTAATACTCTTTGTTGACTTCTGAACGCGGCAAATCGTCCTTTATCTTGAGAGCGGTGTCCCTCACCTGTATCGGCAAACCGTACTCCAGATCCAAAAGACACGTCTGACAAACGTTCTTCAAACGACTGCACGTCTGACACACTTCTGTCTTTTTAAAACGCATACGAGCACCCGGACACCATCTGAACACTGTGAATGGACGTACGCAGATTTTACATTCCTTGCCGTATTTCTCTTTCGTCTGAAAAAATCAAAATCTCAATGAGATACCTCAAAAATATGGATACGAACTTTGACAAAGTGCTGTTACGACTATTGGCGATAGATGTGGCAAAGAAATAAATTATGCGAAGTAAATGAAAAATGAACGTTTTATCTTAAAGGTAAAGGGAAATAATTTTTCTCCCTCTTGGTCATAGACTATATAGTCCATTGAGTAACAATCGTAAAACTTTATAGAGCTGATCTTCGTAAAAATGTAAACTTTCTCGGGATTATACTTCGAAAGCACAATGGTTCATTATTTTTTACCTCATCTGAACTATAGTTCTCTAGGGCTTGATATTTTTTCAATGAAAATAGAGTAAAATCTCATTTTTCCAAATTAATTGTGACTGAAGGTGGTTCCGGTAATCGAAACGCATTTTTTTTTTCTGAAAGCATAATGTTCGACAGACATTGAAATGAATGCACAATATTTACTACGCGGTGTGTGTGTGTGTGTGTGTGTGTGTGTGTGTGTGTGTGTGTGTGTGTGTGTGTGTGTGTGTGTGTGTGTGTGTGCGTGCGTGCGTGCGTGTGCGTTTGTGTGTGTGCGTTTGTGTGTGTGCGTTTGTGTGTGTGCGTTTGTGTGTGTGCGTTTGTGTGTGTGCGTTTGTGTGTGTGCGTTTGTGTGTGTGTGTGTGCGTTTGTGTGTGTGCGTTTGTGTGTGTGCGTTTGTGTGTGTGCGTTTGTGTGTGTGTGTGTGTGCGTTTGTGTGTGTGCGTTTGTGTGTGTGCGTTTGTGTGTGTGCGTTTGTGTGTGTGCGTTTGTGTGTGTGCGTGTGTGTGTGCGTGTGTGCGTGCGTGCGTGCGTGTGTGCGTGCGTGCGTGCGTGCGTGCGTGCGTGCGTGCGTGCGTGCGTGCGTGCGTGCGTGTGTGTGTGTGTGTGTGTGTACAGAGCGGATCAATAACTATTAGCACTTTGGATATCTTCGAAACTATAAAGTTCGTAGAAATATTTGTTGAAATGAAATTGCACAGTACGAAAGGGGTCATCCGATAGCGATAATAGATTTTTTGCAGGTGGAGGTACTTCGGACGTTTGACGGTGAACTCCATTTTTTAAAATGGATCGGTATATTTTTTTTCTATATCAGGAAAAACGAGCTTAAAGCGAGTTCAACGACCTATAACACAAGGTCATTGAAGGTCATAGAAACTACAGAAAGGCGATAATACTTACAGTTTCGGTAATAAATAAAATTACTACGTTTATAGTAAGTGTTCTACGTTTATGTAAATTTCGAAATTGTTAGATTGGACGCGGCGGTCTAATATTGTGGCCAACTCGTTTCCCAGACCTAAAACCTTTAGACTTCTTTCTATGGGGAACATTGAAAAATAAAGTGCACAAAGTACCAACTACACTTGACGACATGTAACGAAGAATTATTACAGCCTGTGTATCAATAAGTTCTGACGCTGTAAAACTTGCAAGTTAATTAATCGAAAAAAGAATCCAATGTTGCATTGATACTGATAGTCGTCATTTTGAACACTTACTATAAACGTAATCATTGTATTTATTACCGAAACTGTAAGTATTATCGCCTTTCTGTACTTTCTTTAACCTTCAATGACCTTATGTTATAGGTCGTTGTACTAGTTTTAAGCTCCTCTTTCATGATACAGAAAAAAAACATACCGAACCATTTAAAAAAATGGAGTTGACCTTCAAATATCCGAAGTACTTCCACCTGCAAAAAAAACTATTATCGCTATCGGTTGGCCCCTTTCGTACTGTGCAATTTCAATTCAGCTAAGATTTCTGTGAACCTTATAGTTTCGAAGATATCCAAGGTGCTCATAGTTATTGATCCACCCTGTATATATATACAGGGTTTCTCAGAAGTAACGTACACCCTTCTAGCATCTGGTATGTAAAAAAAATCTGAGACGAAAAGTCCTCAGTCATTTTTTGATCAGACGCATAGATAATTAATTATGAATGAAAATAAGTAGCCAATCAGGTACGCGCTACAGCGGAAAGCCTGCGTAGAGGGGAGGGATAGGGGAATGCGTTGTAATTGCGTGTGCCTGAAAATGTGTGCGAAGGGAAAATTCCGAAAGCATGTGTGCAAGTGCACACACACACACACACGCGCGTGTGCGCACGTACACTCACACTATACACACTTGCTCACACACACACAGATACTTGAACACATGCTTTCGGAATTTTCCCTCCGCACACATTTTCAGGCGCACGCAATTACAACGCATTCCCCTATCCCTTCCCTCTTCGCTGTCTTTCCGCTATAGCGCGCACCTGATTGGCTATTTATTTTAATTCATAATTAATGATCTATGCAACTGATCAAAAAATGACTGAGGACTTTTCGTCTCAGAATTTTTTTCCTACCAGATGCTAGAATGGCGTACGTTACTTCTGGGACACCCTATATATATACGCACACATACAGGGTGTATCTTAACTATTTTTCCATTCGTGAGCATATAGGGTGTCTCTCTCCGAGCAAATCCCTTTTTTTTAAATGTCGTGCAACAAAAATTCATCCTGCTATTCACGAATAAAGTCCAACGCTGAGTAAACAATAGCACAGTAGTTTCGGCATCCAAGCAGGTTCGAATCCACATTCGGACAAGTGAACTATTTTCTCCCGTTTTTTCGCTGTACAATAAACGCGAATAATTTATTTGCAAACGGATTATACTGTTCGATAATTTTCATTTGTTAAATGAAAGTAATAGTTTTATTTTATTTTAATTCATTCTGGGGGTTAATTATTTTCAATTTGTGTTTAGCATTTTTGTACTCCCTAGATGTTAATTATTGAAAAAAAATCTAAAAAAAAACGTTGCGGTGTACATTCTGAAACCACTAGGCCATTGTTTACTCAGCGTCGGACTTCACTGGTGAATACCTTGGCCAATTTTTGTCGCACAGCATACAGAAAAAAAAATGTTGCTCGGAAAGACACACCCTATATGCTCGTGACCAAAAAACTAGTAGTTAAAATACACCCAGCATATATAAAACCTCTTTCAAACATGAAATGCTTTTTTTTTATTTCTTTCACTTCATATAATCATCTATTGTCTATTGTCTGGATTTTCATTTATATGGGAGATTGTAGTTTTTCGAAAATCATAAAATAGTATTAGTACAGCGCTAGTTTTGCTCTTGTCTACTTTCGAAAGAATTTCCAGCTTTTTCTCTAACGAAAGCAGATCACGCTTAGGAATTTGAGAATTTATTCTTCGAGTTCTGACGCATACGAGCTACAAGATATAAACGGGACATAAACAATTTGCAACAAATCACATTTATCTGCGCACATTGTAAGGAACAAATAAAAAATGCTGGGGTAGCCAATATGAAATCTAACTAACACAGGAAGACAAAAGATGCGCTAGTAACTGCCTGATTCTTGCAAGACTGCAACATATATTTCGAGGGGTATATGTCGGAACACAATGTATATTTGGCACCAACGTTCACATAATTGAGCATTCGGATAAACTAAATCATGATTCGGATAATCGGGGTTCTGCTATATTTTTTTTGTATTACCTCTGCTACAGCAAACACTTTGCTTATTGTAGCTTCCATGTACAGGGATTTTCCCTTATTACATTTCCTACTATTTTCATCACTCCCAATCAATAATCGATCCCTACCTTGCGTCTGCCGCCGACTTCCCCCTGAGTACAGAATTCAGCATGACATTTTCTGCCATGGGAATAGGGAAACTGCGGAAAACCTATACCAATACAGCCGGTCACGCGTTTACTTCCCTGCCTTGGAGCTAGTCGCGTTTCGCCAAGAAATAGCTCACAGGCTACGGCCCTACATACGAGACACATACATGTACCGGTTCGTGTGCACAACATCGGTGTAGAACTGGAGCTATGTCACACCTGTGTTTTTATTTTCCTTTAAAACTACGAGACAGCAGTTTGAACCCGCAAACTCCCGATGTGCTGATTTCAGAGGCAAGCATGCTAACCACTAGAACAGCACATTGGTGGGTTCTGCTATATATGTAAAGTATTAAAAGTAGAAAAATTGATAAGTGAAATATGAAATTTACAGTATCAGAGTAGTGAATATCAGAGACAAACAATTTGTTAAAGAATGGTCCTGATCCAAATTACCCACCATTCGTATATACGGGTTGTCGCCCAGGCACGTTTGGCAAAGAATCGGGAATTCCTATGGAAAAGTGAACAATAAATGTCGAAAGTGGGTCAAGCAATGTTTTAAACAACTCAGAACAATTCTGATGTACTCACGGCATCTTCCCAATTTTGTCTGTTGTACGTATTAGAAGTTTTTGAGGTAGCCATTTTATTGTAACAATATTGCACGGAATATTACAGATCAGTCAGACTTTGACGTACTAAACACAGCAAATCGAAGTAAATTCCGCGGACAATAGAAATATTGAATTATAGAACCACGATATCGCGTTGAAAACACGAAACGACGATACATATATTAGAGATTAGTAGGGAGATGTACAACGTTCCCCTTTTCGGCAGAGATTAGTAGGGAGATGTACAACGCGGCCCTTTTCGGCGTGCCTCGTAAATGGCGCTAAATCGCGGCGGCGAGTTCGGGAGTATGATTTCGTGATCATCGCCTCTGTCGAGGTTGCAGATTCCCTTGTAGCCGCGCGAGTTCGTGATCACCGTTCAAGTCGGTATCGCAGTCAGCGTGAACACGAATGGGTAGCTCGGAAGGGGAAAAGTCTCTGCCCCTCGCAAATCGCGCTCGCTCGACGGGCGAACGGAGCGAGGTTTTCCGTCCGATCGAGCTCGACATATATGTGTGGCCGTACTGCGGATTGGAATATGCATTAAATGAATTTCAATGTGAAAAACATGTATCGAGATCATTGTTTTCTCTCGGTTGCCCGTTTATGCCGAAAATGCGGGTTAAAAAAATTAACGACGAACCGCGTTGAAAAATAAAACGCCGTAACGACCGTGGGAGGTTCACAAAGAAATCTTGAGCCTTTGCCGCGATCGTTTCGACATTTTTTTTTCAACAGTAAACATTATGGATAAGGGTGTATCATAAATGATTCTACATCTGCAATGAGTGTTGTGGCTGAATTGGCAGCGTGGCGGATTAACGATGCTTACGGTCCGAGTTCAATCCCCGGTGAATCAACATTTTTTTTCTTCATTTTATATTCAGAAAATGTCGAACTCACTCTCGCTTTAGCTATTCTCGCCTGTTCAGGCATTATTTATGATTTTTAATTCGTATATGCTTAATAAAAAAAAACAAGACATGGCTACCGGGGAACAGTGCAGTCAGATCGCGCGTAAAAGTTACCCCCTCTTTAGTCTCTTACGCGCCATCACCCAATCATGGTAGCGCGTGTCCGTGAGCGAGCGACGCTTGGACATCTTCGGAAAGAGCCGAGCACGGTCGAAGTATCCCGACCGCGCCTTCGGCAGCTGCACCAACCATGGACGCTGAGCACGTTCATGTGCGGCCAAGCCGAAACGAAGGCTTCGAGGGAAAAAGCAATCTGAGCACGACTCGCGTGTGACGTCACCCGACGGCACGCGCGAGGCTTTTAGATGATTTCAATGCTTATTTAGCTCTTGATTTTCTGCGTTATTAATGTATACAAAAAATGTATCGCGCGCTCTGATTGCTTATTTTTTTTAGTTTATACGTTAATTTAAATATGATAATAAAATTACTCACACCCGTCCTTATGCCAAATAAAATATAATTCATAAAAGTAAGCGGAAATATATTTATATTCGTATTATTATATTAATTCTCATACTTTCATCAAGCGATAAAGCATTATCCCCAAAAACAAGCCAATCATCCATCCGGCCGCGAATCGTAAGTACCAGAAAATGCACATATTCTACAAGCGATGAGATGGTCCCGTTGGTAGCGTTCCTGGCTTCGGCCCGCAGGGGCCCGTGGTGCAAATTTTTCTCCAAATTTTTCATAATTTCTCATATTTTAATCGTATTTGAGATTTTCGGAGAAAAAATGATTTAAAACCGATTCAAGTTCTGGTCTATTTCCCAAAAACACATTTTTTTTCACTCAAAATTCATGATTTCTCATTTTTTTTTCCCGGAAATTTCTCTTTTTCCTATGACCTGAGTGAACGGCTGCGGCGATATTCGGAGCGAAGTTAAAGATGAAAAGAAATGAGATTTTTAAAGATAAATTTAAGAGAAAAGTTGAAGATTAAAAAAATGAGATTTTCGTAAAACAAACTTGTTCTTATTTTTTTCGGAACTTTTTCTTCTTCCTATTGAGTGAAAGGCTGCGAAGATATTCGGAGAAATGTTATAGATGAAAAAAAAATGAGACTTTCGTAGAAAAAACTTATTGCATTTTTTTATCCCTCATAATTCTGCGAAATAATGAATTTCCGAAATTTTTGCAAACATTGTTTTCCTTAAGGGGTAACACCACTGTAACGGCCTGCCACGAAGTGTTTCAGACAAATAATACTTGAGGTAATTATTAAGCATATATTGAAGTATATTGCAAAAAAAATGGACGGGAAAATATTACAAAATGGCGACACTGCAGCCAATTCTTCCGAGGCATGTTGAACTTAAGGTGCTCTGCGGCACGTAGTATAACTTGTGTCAATTTTAATCTGGACAAAATCATTTTTTTTTAAATTAAATCCAGACGAGTGTAGCTAGTGAACTACGTAGGGGATTTTAGAAATATTGATTTTTGAGTAATTGCCGAGTATTTGACTAAAAATGTTCATTTAGACTTAATAAAACAAAATTATTTTTTTTAGGTTAA
Organism: Ophion obscuratus; assembly: GCA_964007375.1. Lineage (NCBI taxonomy): Eukaryota > Metazoa > Arthropoda > Insecta > Hymenoptera > Ichneumonidae > Ophion > Ophion obscuratus. Next base: position 56,320,376 of record OZ023312.1, read on the forward strand.
AATTGGCCTAGTTATACTGCATGCCGCAAAGGTTCGTCATTCTTCGGAAGAATTGCTGCAGTGTCGCCATTTTGTAATATTTTCGGATAAAAATTTCAAGCAATATACTTAAGTATCTGCTCAATAAATACTGCAAGTATTATTTGTTTATCACATTTTCTTCCGGAAAAAAAATATTAAAAACTACGCTTCCTGTAAGGCCGCTACAGTGGTGTTACCCCTTACAGTCTTCATATAATTTCCGACATTTTCCCGTGATCGTAATTAAAGTGATGAAATATTCGGAGACATTCGGAGAAACTCGGATGTTTGCGTAAAAATAATTGTCCGCAAAACTCCGAATTCTTCATATTTGTTTCAATTCATAGAAAAATTCGGAAGAAATCGGAGTTTTTCGGAAAAAAAATTGCACTAGGGGCGCGGGATCCTATTATTCTATAATCCTATATTATTGCTATTAATTCTTATTTGATTAGTTATTTTTATTAGTTATCATAATTCACTTTTTTAATTTTTTTTTAACTTCCACCTGTACAGGGTTCTTCCCTCTTGATACATACCCCATATTCCAGTTTATATCCCCACCTTGCGGCCGCAGCCGACTTCCCCCTCTGTATTGCATTCACCATGACATTTCTGCCATGGGTATAGGGAAACTGCGGAAAACCTATACCAATACAGCCGGTCCCGAGTTCGCTTCCCCGTCTCGGAGCTAGTCGCGTTTCGTCGAGAAATAACTCACAGACTACAGTCACACTTCCATGACACACACCAGTTATCATCATTATTTTAATTAGTTATCTTTTAGTGTCGAAAATTTTTTCGCGGACTCTGACCGCTTATTTTATTAGTTTGTACGTTAATTTAAATATAATAATAAATCTAAATTACAACTTATTTATCTTCGAAAAAATTGCGCTTTACTCACACCCGTCCCTATGCCAAATAAATTGTAATTCATAAAAGTAAGCGGAAATTTATTTAGCCATAAAGCATTATGATAATGCTTTATCGCTTGATGAAAGTCTATGAGCATATAGTATATGAAAGTATTTGGTTAATTATTGAATGAATATAATACGAATATAAATATATTTCCGCTCATATACTTTTATCAAGCGATAAAGCATTATCATAATGCTTTATCGCTTGATGAAAGTATATGAGCGGAATTGCAATTTTTGTCCAAAAAACTCCGATTTTTCCGGAAAATTTTTCCGATTTTTTCCCGAATTTTTCTATGAATTGGAACAAATATGAAGAATTCTGAGTTTTGCGGACAATTGTTTTTACGCAAACATCCGAGTTTCTCCGAATTTTTCCGAACATTTCATCATTTTTATTACAATCACGGAAAAATCTCGGAAATTACATGCATTCTTTAAGGGGTATCACCACTGTAACGGCCTTACAGGAAGCGTATTTTTTGATATTTTTTTGGCGGAAGAAAATGTGATAAACAAATAATACTTGCGGTATTTATTGAGCATATATTTAAGTATATTGCTATAAATTTTTCATCCAAAAATATTACAAAATGGCGACACTGCAGCAATTCTTCCGAAGCATGTCGAAGCTCTGTGGCACGCAGTATAACTGTGCCATTTTTAATCTATAGGAAAGAGTTTTCTTTTTTATTAAGTCTACATGAGTGTAGCTACTGAAACACGTAGGGGATTTTCGATAAGTTAATTAAAACAATATTTATTAAAAAATAACTGTCTTTAAAAAATTGAACATTTTTAGTCAAATACTCGTCAATTACTCAAAAAACAATATTTCTAAAATCCCATACGTGGTTTACTTGCAACACTCATCTAGATTTAATTTAAAAAAAATTATTTGGCCAGATTAAAATTGGCACAAGTTATACTGCGTGCCGCAGAGCACCTTAAGTTCAACATGCCTCGGAAGAATTTGCTGCAGTTCCGCCATTTTGTAATATTTTCCCATACATTTTTTTGCAATATACTTCAATATATGCTTAATAATTACCCCAAGTATTATTTGTCTAAAACCCTTTGTGGCAGGCCGTTACAGTGGTGTTACCCTTTAAGGAAAATAATGTTTGCAAAAATTTCGGAAATTCATTATTTCTCAGAATTATGAGGGATAAAAAAATGTAATAAGTTTTTTTTACGAAATTCTCTTTTTTTATCTATAATTTTTCTCCGAATATCTCCGCACCTTTCATTCAATAGGAAAAAGAACTAAACAAGCATTGAAATCATCTAAGAGCCTCGCGCGTGCCTGACTCGTGCTGAGATTCCTTTTTCCCTCGAAGCCTTCGTTTCGGCTTGGCCGCACATGAACGTGCTCAGCGTCCATGGTGATTTAGCTGCCGAAGGCGCGGTCGGGAAACTTAAACCGTGCTCGGCTCTTTCCGAAGATATCCGAGCGTCGCTCGCTCACGGTCACGCGTTACCATGATTGGGTGATGGGCGCGTAAGAGACTAAAGAGGGGGTAACTTTTACGTGCGATCCGGCTGCACTGGACGCGGGTTCGATCCCCGGTAGCAATGTCTCGTTTTTTTTTTATTAAGCATATGCGAATTAAATATCATAAATAATGCCTGAACAGGCGAGAATAGCTAAAGTGAGAGTAAGTTCGAAATTTTCTGAATATAAAATGAAAAAAAAAGTTGATTCACCGGGGATTGAACTCGGACCGTCAGCATCGTTAACCCGCCACGCTGCCAATTCAGCCACAACGCTCATTGCAGATGAAGAAACATTTATGATATACCCTTATCCATAATGTTTACTGTTGAAAAAAATGTCGAAACAATCGCGGCAAAGGCTCAAGATTTATTTTAGAACCTTCCACGGTCATTTCGGCGTTTTATTTTTCAACGCGGTTCGTCGTTAATTTTTTAACCCGCATTTTCGGCATAAACGGGCAACCGAGAGAAAACAATGATCTCGATACATGTTTTTCACATTGACATTCATTTAATGCATATTCCAATCCGCAGTACGGCCACACATACATGTCGTGCTCGATCAGACGGAAAACCTCGCTCCGTTCGCCCGTCGAGCGAGCGCGATTTGCGAGGGGCAGAGACTTTTCCCCCTCCGAGCTACCCATTCGTGTTCACGCTGACTGCGATACCGACTTGAACGGTGATCACGGACTCGCGCGGCTACAAGGGAATCTGCAACCTCGACAGAGGCGATGATCACGAAATCATACTCCCGAACTCGCCGCCGCGATTTAGCGCCATTTACGAGGCACGCCGAAAAGGGCCGCGTTGTACATCTCCCTACTAATCTCTGTTTTCGGAGTGCTCGTGAATGGCGCTGAATCGCGGCGGCGAGTTCGGGAATATGATTTTGTGTGCATCGCCTCTGTCGAGGTTGCAGGTTCCCTTGTAGCCGCGCGAGTCATGAGCACCGCTCAAGTCGATATCGCAGCAGCGTGCACACGAATGGGTAGCTCGGTGGGGGAAAAGTCTCTGCCCCTCGCTCGCTCGACAGGCGAACGGAGCGAGGTTTTCTGTTCGATTAAGCTCGACATATGTGTGGCCGTACTGCGGATTGGAATATGGATTAAATGAATTTCAAAGAGAAAAACATGTATCGAGAAAATTGTTTTCTCTCGGTTGGACGTTTATGCCGAGAATGCGGGTTAAAAAAATTAACGACGAACCGCGTTGAAAAATAAAACGCCGAAACGACCGTGGAAGGTTCGAAAAGAAATCTTGAGCCTTTGCCGTGGTCGTTAGGGCGTTTTTTTTCAACAGTAAACATTATGAATAAGCGTGTATCATAAATGTTTTTCTATCCTCAATGAGCGTCGTGGCTGAGTTGGCAGCGTGACGGAATGACGATACTTGCGGTCCGGGTGCGATCCCTGGCTGATGGACTTCTTTTAATCTATTTTTTTTCTTCATTTTATATTCAAAAAATTTCGAACTTACTCTCGCTTTAGCTATTCTCTCCTGTCCAGGCACTATTTATGATATTTAATGCATATATGTTTAATTTAAATAAAGACATTGGCTACCGGGGATCCAACCCGCGTCGTCTGTACTCAGAGCCCGCACGCCAGTGCAACCAGATCGCGCGTAAAAGTTACCCCCTCTCTAGTCTCTTACGCGCCCATCACACAATCATAGTAGCGCGTGTCCGTGAGCAAGCGACGCTCCGACAACTTCGGAAAGAGCCGAGTACGGTCGAAGTTTCCCGACCGAGCCTTCGGCAGCTACACCACCGCATGAACCATGGAGACTAGAGGTAAGGAGCCCGAACGCGTATGCTAAAAGCACCCCAAACGTGGGCCCTGAAAGTGACGAAAAGTTTTGGTTCGGAATTCAGCCACATCAAGCGCTAGTGCCGACAGGGGAGGATGTGAAGTATGGCATCGGTGACGCTATGAAGTGAGCGTATATATGAACTGGAGAATTCTTGGTTATAATATTTATATATCATTCTTGGCTGTTCGTCTGTGAATGCGAAATTCTAATAAGGATTTTTTAATTGCAGTAAAAATCCGTGTTGTGGACTGCATAGTGCATCGATAATCTTTTCTGTTATGACCACGCGTGTTTTTCCTCGGCATAAAAGAACAGCTCATTAATTAATTAATTCATTCATTCATTTCGAGTAACGCTATTGTACTTATCTCGTTATATTTTTTTCCATATTCATGCATGTTTATATAGAACACAAATTTTCATACGTAAGCGGTCACCCATCCAAGTAATGCCCAAGCATACGATGGGTGTTCGTTCGCGTGCGTCCTTGGGGGTGAGTTGCGTTAAATGGGGTTTGGAGCGAGTTCCGCTCAATGGGGTATATAATAATTGCCTATGTATATAATTTAATTAACAAATGCACGATGACAGAATTAATCGACGAACGAATAAATTTATTATTTTTTCCATCTGTCTTGCGTGCATAACTGCGCTTTGAATATTCTCTTCTATCGCTCTCTCTTTTCTCATTCTATCTCTGTCGTATCCGATCTTGAGTACAGCAGCGCCAGCGGATATTTCCGTAAAAATTTTCGCTGATTCCATAGCCCGCGTCCACAGTACAGCGTTCGGGCTCCTGTACTCTAGTCTCCATGGCATGAACGCTGAGCACGTTCATGTGTGGCCAAGCCGAAACGAAGGCTTCGAGGGAAAAAGCAATCTGAGCACGACTCTCGCGTGACGTCACCCGACATCACGCGCGAGGCTTTTCGATTATTTCAATGCTTATTTAGTTCTTGATTCTCTGCGTTATTAATGTATACAAAAAAATCTATCGCGCACTCTGATTGCTTATTTTTTTAGTTTATACGTTAATTTAAATACAATAATAAATATAAATTACAACTTATTTATCTTACATAAAATTGTTTACGCTTTACTCACACCCGTCCTTATGCCAAATAAGTTATAATTCATAAAAGTAGGCGGAAATATATTTATATTCGTATTATTATATTAATTCTCATACTTTCATCAAGCGATAAAGCATTATCCCCAAAAACAAGCTAATCATCCATCCGGCCGCGAATCGTGGTGCACATTTTTCTCCAAATTTTTCAAAATTTCTCATATTTTAGTCATATTTGAGATTTTTGGAGAAAAAATGATTTAAAACCGATTCAAGTTCTGGTCTATTCCCCAAAAACAGATTTTTTTCACTGAAAATTCATGATTTCTTATTTTTTTCCCGGAAATTTCTCTTTTTCCTATGACCTGAGCGAACGGCTGCGGTGATATTCGGAGAGAAGATAAAGATGAAAAGAAATGAGATTTTCGTAAAAAAAAGCTCATTATTATTAGTTTTTTTCCGGACATTTTCCTTTTTCCTATTACCTAAGTGAACGGCTGCGAAGATATTCGGAGAAAATTTAAAGATGAAAAAAATGAAATTTTCGTAAAAAAAACTTGTTCTTATTTATTTTCGGAACTTTTTCTTTTTTCTATTGAGTGAAAGGCTGCGGAGATATTCGGAGAAAAGTTATAGATGAAAAAAATGAGATTTTCGTAAAAAAAACTTATGCCATTTTTGTATCCCTCATTATTTTTGCAAACATTATTTCCCTTAAGGGGTAACACCACTGTAACGGCCTGCCATGAAGCGTTTTAGACAAATAATACTTGGGGTAATTATTATGCATATATTGAAGTATATTGCAAAATAATGTACGGGAAAATATTACAAAATGGCGACACTGCAGTAAATTCTTCCGAGGCATGTTGAACTTGGGGTGCTCTGCGGCACGTAGTATAACTTGTGCCAATTTTAATCTGGACAAAATAATTTTTTTTTATTAAATTTAGATGAGTGTAGCTAGTGAACCACGGAGGGGATTTTAGAAATTTTGATTTTTGAGTAATTGCCGAGTATTTGACTAAAAATGTTCATTTAGACTTAATAAAACGAAATTATTTTTTTTAGATTAAAATTGGCACAGTTATACTGCGTGCCGCAGAGGTTCGACATGCATCGGAAGAATTGCTGCAGTGTCGCCATTTTGTAATATTTTCGGATAAAAATTTCTAACAATATACTTAAGTATATGCTCAATAAATACTGCAAGTATTATTTGTTTATCACATTTTCTTCCGCCAAAAAAAATATTTAAAAATACGCTTCCTGTAAGGCCGTTATAGTGGTGTTACCCCTTACAGTCTTCATATAATTTCTGAGATTTTCCCATGATCGTAATTAAAATGATGAAATATTCGGAGAAATTCGGAGAAACTCGGATGTTTGCGTAAAAATAATTGTCCGCAAAACTCCGAATTCTTCATATTTGTTCCAATTCATAGAAAAATTCGGAAAAATTTTCCGGATAAAATCGGAGTTTTTCGGAAAAAAATTTGCACTCGGGGCGCGGGATCGTTCCCCGCGCTCAGTGCTTCTTTTAAAATTATTATTACTATTAATTCTTATTTGATTAGTTATTTTTATTAGTTATCATTAATATTTTAATTGATTATCTTTTAGTGTCGAAAAATTTATCGCGCACTCCGACCGCTTATTTTATTAGTTTATATGTTAATTTAAATATAATAATAAATCTAAATTACAACTTATTTTACTTCTGAAAATTTTTTTTGCGCTTTACTCACACCCGTCCTATGCCAAATAAATTGTAATTCATAAAACTAAGCAGAAAGTTATTTATATTCGTATTATTATATTCATTCTCATATACTTTCATCAAGCGATAAACCATTATGATAATGCTTTATCGCTTGATGAAAGTATATAAGCGTATAGTATATGAAAGTAGTATATGAAAGAAGTATATAGTATATGAGCGTAAGTATATGAAAGTATTTGATTGGTTATTGAATGAGTATAATAATACGAATATAAATATATTTCCGCTCATATACTTTCATCAAACGATAAAGCATTATCATAATGCTTTATCGCTTGATGAAAGTATATGACGGAAATATATTTATATTCATATTATTATATTCATTCAATAACTAATCAAATAAGAATTAATAGTAATAATAATTTTTAAAAAAGCATTCAGCGCGGGGAACGATCCCGCGCCCCTGCGGACCGAAGCTAGAAACGCTACCAACGGGACCACCTCATCGCTTGTAAATATGTGCACTTTCTGGTACTTACGATTCGCGGCCGGATACATAATGATAATGCTTTATCGCTTGATGAAAGTATATGAGAATGAATATAATAATACGAATGTATTTCCGCTTACTTTTATGAATTACGATTTATTTAGCATAGGGACGGGTCTGAGTAAAGCGCAAAAAAAATTTTCAGAAGTAAAATAAGTTGTAATTTAGATTTATTATTATATTTAAATTAACATATAAACTAATAAAATAAGCGGTCAGAGTGCGCGTTAAATTTTTCGACACTAAAAGATAACTAATTAAAATAATAATGATAACTAATAAAAATAACTAATCAAATAAGAATTAATAGTAATAATAATTTTAAAAAAGCACTGAGCGCTGTGAACGATCCCGCGCCCCTAGTGCAAATTTTATTCCGAAAAACTCTGATTTTTGCCGGAAAATTTTTCCGATTTTTTCCGAATTTTTCTATGAATTGGAACAAATATGAAGAATTCGGAGTTTTGCGGACAATTATTTTTATGCAAACATACGAGTTTCTCCGAATTTTTTCCGAATATTTCATTATTTTAATTACAATCACGGAAAAATCTCGTAAATTATATGAAGACTTTAAGGGGTAACACCACTGTAACGGCCTTACAAGAAGCGTATTTTTTGATATTTTTTTTTGCGGAAGAAAATGTGATACACAAATAATACTTGCGGCCTTTATTGAGCATATAAAAGTATATGGCTATACATTTTTCATCCGAAAATATTACAAAATGGCGACACTGCAGCAATTCTTCCGAAGCATGTCGAACCTCTGCAGCACGCAGTATAACTGTGCCAATTTTAATCGAAAAAAAGAATTTTATTTTATTAAGTCTACATGAGTGTAGCTACTAAACCACGTAGGCGATTTTCGATAAGTTAATTAAAACAATATTTATTAACAAATAACTATCTTTAAAAAAATTAAACATTTTTAGTTGGCAATTACTCAAAGATCAATATTTCTAAAATCCCCTACTTGGTTCACTTGCTACACTCATCTAGATTTAATTTTTAAAAAATTATTTTATCCAGATTAAAATTGGCACAAGTTATACTGCGTGCCGCAGAGCACCTTAAGTTCAACATGCCTCGGAAGAATTTGCTGCAGTGTCGCCATTTTGTAATATTTTCCCATACATTTTTTTTGCAATATACTTCAACATATGCTTAATAATTACCCCAAGTATTATTTGTGTAAAACGCTTCGTGGCAGGTCGTTACAGTGGTGTTACACCTTAAGGAAAATAATGTTTGCAAAAATTTCGGCAAATTCATTGTTTCTCAGAATTATGAGGGATAAAAAATGTAATAAGTTTTTTTTACGAAAATCTAATTTGTTTCATCTATAACTTTTCTCCGAATATCTCCGCAACCGTTCACTCAATAGGAAAAAGAAAAAGTTCCGGAAAAAAAATAAGAACAAGTTTTTTTTACGAAAATCTCATTTTTTTCATCTTTAAATTTTCTCCGAATATCTTCGCAGCCGTTTACTCAGGTAATAGGAAAAAGGAAAAATTCCGGAAAAAAAAATTACAATCAGTTTTTTTTATGAAAATCTCATTTCGTTTTATCTTTAACTTTTCTATCTCCGCAGCCGTTCACTCAGGTCATAGGAAAAAGAGAAACTTCCGCGGAAAAAATGAGAAATCATGAATTTTCAGTGAAAAAAATGTGTTTTTGGGAAATAGACCAGAACTTGAATCTGTTATAAATAATTTTTTCTCCGAAAATCTCACACATGACTAAAATATGAGAAATTATGAAAAAATTTGAGAACAATTTGCACTACGGGCCCCTTCGGACCAAAGCCAGGCACGCTACCAACGGGACCATCTCATCGCTTGTAGAATATGTGCACTTTCTGGTACTTACGATTCACGGCCGGATGGATGATTGGCTTGTTTTTGGGGATAATGCGTTATCGCTTGATGAAAGTATGAGAATTAATATAATAATACGAATATAAATATATTTCCACTTACTTTTATGAATTATAATTCATTTGGCATAAGGATGGGTGTGAGTAAAGCGTAAACAATTTCATACAAGATAAATAAGTTGTAATTTAGATTTATTATTATATTTAAATTGACGTATAAACTAAAAAAATAAGCGATCAGAGTGCGCGATAAACTTTGGTATACATTAATAAGGCAGAGAATTAAGAGCTAAATGAGCATTGAAATCACCTAAAAGCCTCGCGCGTGCCGTCGGGTGACGTCACGCGCGAGTCGTGCCCAGATTGCTTTTTCCCTCGAAGCCTTCGTTCCGGCTTGGCCGCACATGTACGTGCTCAGCGTCCATGTGTTGGTGTAGCTGCCGAAGGCGCGGTCGGGAAACTTCTCGCTCGGACATCTTCGGAAAGAGCCGAGCACAGTCGGGAAACTTCGACACGCGCTACCATGATTGGGCGATGGGCGCGTAAGAGACTAGAGACGTGGAAACTTTTACGCGCGATCCGGCTGCACTGGACGCGGGTTCGATCCCCGGTAGCAATGTTTAGTTTTTTTTATTAAGCACATACGAATTAACTAACATAAATAATGCCTCAACAGGCGAGAATAGTTAAAGCGAGAGTAAGTTCGAAATTTTCTGAATATAAAATGAAGAAAAAAAAGTTGACTCACCGGGGATTGAACTCGGCCCGTAAGCATCGTCAATCCGTCACGCTGCCAACTCTGCTACAACGCTCATTGCAAATAAAGAAACATTTATGATACACCCTTATCCATGTTTACTGTTGAAAAAAAATCTCGAAACGATCGCGGCAAAGGCTCAAGATTTTTTTTTGAACCTACCACGGTCGTTTCGGCGTTTTATTTTTCAACGCGGTTCGTCGTTAATTGTTTTAACCCGCATTTTCGGCATAAACGTGTAACCGAGAGAAAACAATGATCTCGATAAATGTTTTTCACTTTGAAATTCATTTAATGCATATTCCAATCCGCAGTACGGCCACACATATATGTCGAGCTCGATCGGACAGAAAACCTCGCTCCGTTCGCCTGTCGAGCGAGCGCGATTTGCGAGGGGCATAGACTTTTCCCCCTCCGAGCTACCCATTCGTGTTCACGCTAACTGCGATACCGACTTGAGCGGTGATCACGGACTCGCGCGGCTACAAGGGAATCTGCAACCTCGACAGAGGCAATGATCACGAAATCATACTCCCGAACAGTGCAGCCAGATCGCGCGCAAAAGTTACCCCCTCTCTTCTCTCTTGCGCGCTCATCCCACAATCATAGTAGCGCGTGTCCGTGAGCGAGCGACGCTCGGACGTATTCGGGAAGAGCTGAGCGCCACTGAAGTTTTCCGACCGCGCCTTCGGCAGCTACACCAATTCATGGACGCTGAGCACGTTCATGTGCGGCCAAGCCGAAACGAAGGATTCGAGGGAAAAAGCAATCTGAGCACGACTCGCGCGTAACGTCACCCGCCGGCACGAGCGAGGCTTTTAGATGATTTCAATGCTTATTTAGCTCTTGATTCTCTGCGTTATTAATGTATGCAAAAAATGTATCGCACACTCCCACCGCTTATTTTTTTCAGTTTATACGTTAATTTAAATATAATAATAAATCTAAATTACAACTTATTTATCTTCTAAAAGTTTGTTTACGCTTTACTCGCACCCGTCCTTATGCCAAATAAATTATAATTCATAAAAGTAAGCGGAAATATATTTATATTCGTATTATTATATTAATTCTCATAGCTCTCATAAGAAAACTCTCATATTAAAAACTCTCATATGAAAAAAACTTCAAAACCTTAGATTTCAACGAACCAAGAACATACATCTTCACATTTCAATCATGACGAATTTTTAAGAACAATATCATCACAAACACATCTAACCAAAACAATATACATCACGTAAATTATCAAAACATAAATCAAACAACACAAAATCACAACATGTTATACTCAACCTTTACTAATAGACATCAGGACACAAATAATAATCTTTCCACTGATCCTCTGAATAATATAAATTCGACAATCACATAAAATAAAACGAAAGAATGGCTTATAAATCTCTCCAACATTGATACTCCGCTACACATTTCTACATTCTTGTCTCTAGGTGAAAAGTTTTGTTTTCTTTACCTCAAACTCTCGAACATAAAAACTCATATCCATAAATCAATCTCCGAACTTGAGTCCAAATTAGATTTTTTACTCCACAAACCTAGACAAATCGAAATTAGAACCAGATTCACTAAAATCTTAAACAAAATCAATATTCAACCTCATTTTCCAACACTAATCAAATTATAAAACACACGTCCTCATTCTTAAAAAACAACCCTCAACTTTTAGTTACACGAGCTGACAAAGGAAATTCAACAGTCATTCTTAACAAATCAGATTACATTACAAAAACTCATAATTTACTCGCAGATTCCTCATATTAGAAATTAACAAATAGAAATCCCATCAAAACTCTACAAAAAGGCATTAACAATATTCTCTCCAGATGGAAAATCCTAAAAATCATTGATGAAACAAAATACAAATACTTAAAAGCTGAAAATTGCAACCTATCTCGTCTCTATTGGTTGCCAAAAATTCATAAAAATAATTATCCACTTCGTCCAATAGTATCATCAATAAAAAGTCCAACGCATAAACTATCTGAATTTATGCAATCTAAAATTTCTAAATTAATCAATGCGACTAATTCACACGTCAAAGATAGTTTCCACCTAAAACATTCACTTTCTAACATCTCAATTCCACTCAACTACAAATTGGTCTCGTTTGATGTTGTTTCTCTCTATACCAACATCCCATTGCAACATGTCATTCAAAGCCTTCAAAAAAGATCAAATCTATTTTCAAAAACATTTCCTTTAAACGAAATAATTAATGGGCCCATACTCATATCAAGATACTTTCATCAAGCGATAAACCATTATCCCCAAAAACAAGCCAATTATCCATCCGGCCGCGAATCGTTAGTACCAGAAAGTGCACATATTCTACAAGCGATGAGATGGTCTCGTTGGTAGCGTTCCTGGCTTCGGTCCGCAGGGGCGCGGGATCGTTCCCCGCGCTCAGTATTTATTTATTTATTATTACTATTAATTCTTATTTGATTAGTTATTTTTATTAGTTATCATTATTATTTTAACTAGTTCTCTTTTAGTATCGAAAAATTTATCGCACACTCCGACCGCTTATTTTATTAGATTGTACGTTAATTTAAATGTAATAATAAATCTAAATTACAACTTATTTATCTTCTAAAAAATTGTTTATGCTTTACTCACACCCGTCCCTATGCCAAATAAATTGTAATTCATAAAAGTACGGGGAAATGTATTTATATTCGTATTATTATATTCATTCTCAAACTTTCATTAACCGATAAAGCTTTATCCCCAAAAACAAGTCAATCATCTATCCGGCCGCGAATCGTAAGTGCCAGAAAGTGGCATTTTTGTATGTTTTTACATTTATAGGTAATTTTCATTGTAATGGGGTGAATTGTTTATTTGTGAACACTCACCATTGACAGAACAAAACAAATTTAATCGTAAAATATCATGAGCAGTTTTCCTATTTTCAGAATAATATTCTTTCAATGAGCGTGTTTCACGTATAAACAATTCGCCCCATACAAAAAGAAAATAATAATTTAAAAAAAACAGAAAAGCTCTGAGCGCGGGAAACGCACAGTGGGGTAGAATCCCAAAAAGCTGGCCAAAAGTCAAATTTTTGAGTTGTATATATTCGTCTATATATGTTCAGATCTTGTTTACTGATAGTCCTAGGACGAAATTCCGGACCGAGCAGGTTTACACCTGCTCTAGGGTCGCCTCGACATCAGTCGACATTCAGCCGCCGTTCGGTACGCATTAAACAAGCGTACGCGTCGAAAAATTCTTGCCTGTTTCGAAGTGCTGTGAAACGGACGAAACTGTCTCAATTTTAATTCTGCAAAATGGAAAAACTTTCTGAAGGTATGCAGAAAATATAATTATGCACAGTTATTGCTTATTTTATGTTTGAAATATCTAAATTTTTCAACAAGTAAACATAAAAAATTATACATTTTTTTTCGAAAATCGATTTTCTAAAGTAGTTTTAAAAATGTCTTCGCGAGTCTCGACCTTGTTTCAACAAGAAACTGATAGTGTACAGTACTAAATATAATATACTAAAAAACTGGCTGCTTAGGAGTGCTCAACGAATAGTTAGACTAATTTTTAGGGAGAAATACGTGGCGCGACATTAACGGACGTGTGAATGTAATCCATTGATTATTACGTTACAGCGCGTTGGTATATTTTCTGTCCATTAACATAGATTAATATTTATTTATCAATTCCATTTGTAGTATGTTCATTTATTGATTAATATTCATAGATCATTTAAATTTTAATACAGTAATTTATTATTCTAAATGTACGCTTTACGAAAATCTCAGCATTTTATAAAATATTCCTGCAAGAACTCTCAGTAGCTAGAACTGTGTTTCCCCCATGTTTGTACGGCGTAACGGTTTTCGGCAGCAAAGGTGTATTAGTGTATACGTACATAGTGTATACGTAGTGTAGACGGCGATTCGGCAAGGACTGACGAGGGGCTCCTAGAGCAGCCATGTATGAAAGAAAGGAGCCCGCCTGCTGTTCAGGCTTTATTATACCTGTTGTATACTGACACAGAGGTGATTCTCGTAAAGACAGATTTCATGTAATTTCGTTTTTTTTTCGTGTAGAATGTATGTAAATATATTTTTTAATCATTTATATCATAAATATTCGTTTTCTTTATAAATATAAAATCATTTTTAGTAGTAATAAATTATTTTTGTACATTTCGAGTCAGAACACCGTATATAGTTTTGTTAAGTATAAAATGATTTCAAAATAATGTCATACAATTTTGTACATGTTTATATTGGTATTTTACAGAGTCTTCCCAATCTTCAAATATGGAATTATCAAGAAGAGATGTTTTTTTCATGGTGAAAGACAGTTTAAAAAACGAACAGAAATTCGTTATTGGAGTTTTGAAAGATGCAATTTTCAAGAAAACAGAACATGTGATACAAGTAGACGAGGATGAAAAGTCATTAGGACTGTTATTTGCAAATTTTCGATTCAGATGGAAAGCAGCAAATAGAGGCCAAGACAAGTTTCTAAAAAATAATGAAGAATGGTTGAATGGCACCGTATGTTTTTCAACATTATCCGATATACTGAATGCACAACATCAACATCTGAGAAGATTGTGAAGAATGATGAAAAAGGAACATCTGGACGACCTTCGAAATCCTTTGCTTCATCCAGCGATAGATCTAAGAGGCGAAAGACTGAAGAAATACGTTCTACTTTATCTACAGAAGAATTGACGTATGCTACTCAAATGAGTTTAAGGACTTCTGGTCAAGTGGATACTGCTCAAGTTCTTAAAGATGTCACATTAACCAGCCCAACAAGAGCCTCAAAATATATAGCTGCTGTTCGGTCAAAAAATGAGACACCTTTAACCCCAGACGAAGCACTTTCTTTGATGATCGAGAAAGGAGAATCAAAGCGCTCTTATCAGCTATCAAGAAATGCAGCTAGAGCACGTAAATGCAAATTATACCCATCATACCATGAAGTAGAAAAAGCAAAAAATCGTTGTTATTCATCAGTTGTGTACATGAATATTACTGAGTCGTGCGCACAAATTAAACTACAGGCTTTACTTGATCATACCACATACAGAATTATACAACTTCAGGCTGATGTCATCGATACTCTAAATTCTGAAATTCTGCAAAAATTAGTACTTCACTGTAAATGGGGATGTGATGGAAGCAGCGGTCAAAGTGTTTATAAGCAAAAATTTGATGAGGCTGGAAAATCTGATGAAAGCATTTTTTATACTTCTCTGGTACCTTTGCAATTAATCTACAACAATCACGAGACGGATGAAGGAACTATTGTGTGGAAAAATCCTAGACCTTCATCTCCTCGATTCTGCAGACCAATACGATTGCAGTTTGTACATGAAGATGTACAATCAACATTGAAGGAAGTTACCGACATTGAACAGCAGATTGCGGGTCTTGCACCATACACTACTGAACAAAATGAAAAATCAATTTCAGTAACCTATTGTATGTCGTTTACGATGATAGACGGCAAAGTCTGTAACGCTGTAACCGGTACCACTTCTGCACAACGCTGCTTCCTGTGCAAAGCCACCTCTAAAGATTTTAATAACATCGACAAAATTATAAAAATGGACATTACTACAGATAATTTAAGATTTGGCATATCTACATTACATGCGTGGATTCGTTTTTTCGAGTGCTGTTTGCATTTGTCGTATAAGCTCACAACTCAAAAGTGGCAAGCTCGTGAAGAGGAAGTGAAAAAGATTGTGAAAGTACGCAAGGAAGACATACAGACTCAATTTAAGACAACACTGGGGCTTATCGTTGATCGACCAAAGCCAGGATATGGCAGCTCAAACGATGGAAATACCGCCCGCCGCTTTTTCGAAAATGCTAATATATCTGCTGAAATAACAGGAGTCGATGAAAATTTAATTCACCGATTTCATGTTATTTTGCAGGCAATTTCGAGCGGGTATGATATAGACGAAGAAAAATTCAAAGACTATTGTGTAAATACTGCCCGTTTATTCGTTGCTTTATATCCATGGTATTACATGCCAACATCTGTGCACAAAGTGTTGATGCACGGAGCAGAAATTGTAAAATATGCCCTTTTACCGATCGGACAACTTTCTGAGGAGGCCCAAGAGTCACGCAATAAGGACATAAAGAACTACAGGTTACATCATTCAAGAAAATGCTCTCGAGAATCGAATATGAGAGACATTTTCTATAGGCTCTTAGTATCATCAGATCCATTTCTCTCAAGCATCAGGAAATTGCCCCAGAGACCGGCGAAATCTTTACATAAAGAAGCTATAGAAATGTTAAAACAACCTGAAGTCACCAGACAAGAGATAAGGAACGATTCCGATTTGGATACAAGTGGGTCAACATCAGAATCCGAATCGAATGATTCCAACATTGAAGATGACATACAAGATTTTTGTTACTAGAAGTAAATAACAGATATTTGATTTATTGCAAATTTTGTACTCAAGAAATTGTTCAAAAATAAAAACATGGCTCAAGAGATTTTCTACTCATTTAAACCTAAAAATATTATGAAACATTTTCTATTAAAAAATATTTAAAAATTGAAATTTTTTTTGGAATCGTCTATATATCGCGTCTGCTATTTTGAAAATTAACATTCCTATAACAAATTCGTAATCAGCGATCCCAAAAACCCTTAAGAAATATGATTGGGTATTTTTTACTGAATTATTTGACTAATTGGTTGAATTATGTCCGCCACTTTGGGTCCGCCATTTTGAAAATCGTAATTCTGATAACAGATTCGTATTCAGCGACCCCGAAAACCGCCGAGAAGAGAATTGGAGATCATTTTGGACACTTTCCGAATTTTGGCCAGCTTTTTGGGATTCTGCCCCACTGTGCGTCCGTGGTCCGAGTGGGAGGAGTCCGATCTCTTATGGAGAGACTTGAAAAAAGTGGCTACAAAAATGTCGTCAGACAGAGATGGCGCCGCTATTGCTAAGACCCCGAGAAATGAGCTGCGTGTGACAGAGACGGAACAAGTCATGGAGCCTAGACACCAGGAGGTTCAGCGAGGCTTTTCAACTCGTCCCCAAAACGAGAACAAGAAATGATGGCGCTGGGGTGCTCCGCAACCTATATGTATATAGATATACGCTAAACATGGGTGTGATCTAAGACAGATCACAGATGATGTACCTAACCCTCATTAGTGTTAAGGGATAACCCCACTCTAGGATTTTGGAAAGACGTTTTCTTTCC